>OY728151.1:1918516944-1918814444 GCA_963277665.1 Viscum album | reverse complement strand
CGAGAAGAGCGTCGCGAACTCTTGCCCGTACCGATCCTCAGGTTTCCATGGGAAGTCCGGTTAAATTGGTTTGTTTGGGTTTTTATGGAAATGTATTGCGATTGGGGTACGACAAATGGAGTTGGGCTAATAGTCCTAAGCCGCATGGCCTGCCAAGCCATGTGGAGCTAGGGGCATGGTCCAAGAAGGCTCTCTGTGTCAGTGACGTGTTTGGCATATGGCCGCCAACCATATGGTCAAGTTGTTTACTGACACTAGTCCCCAGTTTGAGTTGTTTTGGGTTCCCCTTGATTTCTGAAAGTGGTTTGAATCAGAAAAGTTGGTTTTGAAAAAAAAATGGGTTGTTTGAAATAACATGTTTAATTTGTAGATTGTTTTAAAAGAAGTGGTAGGAAAGAATTGTTTTTGGAAAATGAAGTTGCTTTGTTTTGGCCTTGGTGTTCCGATGAGTACTCACATGCATTTTGGTGTGTTGGAAATGTGGATGGATGTCTGGTATGGTGGATGGATACCCTGGGTGGCACAGATACATGCATGTGAGTGAGACTCTAAGGGATACCAATGGAGAGGGTTTAATTTACCAAGATTGTTTTAAATTAAAGATGTTTTCAAAGAGAAAAATTTTGATGTTATGATAACTTGTTTTCTCGGATTTCGAGCTTGTCACCTATGCAGTGTTTTATTTTGAAGTTGTTATTCATTCGTTGAGTTGGCCTTGATTGGGTTTTTGACCTTTCCTTGTCCAGCGGTTATCCCTTTGAAGCTTCGATGGGTGATCGTAGTACGGTTGATCAACCTAAGGATTTTATGCTTGAGTTTCGGAAGCTCGATCCACCTCTCTTTTATGGTCAAGAAGAAACTTTTGTGGCAGAGGAGTGGATGAGGAAGATTGAAAGGGACTTTAGCCTCATTGAGTTGCCCGAGTCGTTGAAGGTCAAGTTTGCGACCTTCATGCTTGAAGGTTCACCGTGGATGTGGTGGAAGTCAGTGTCTCGGGACAAGCCCCGTCAAGAGGTTACTTGGGAGTTTTTCAAGGCCTCGTTCATTCGCCAGTATTTCTCTGAGGAAGATAGGGTGAGGAAGGGGATGGAAATGTGTTGTCTGCAGCAGGGCGACGGATCCGTGTTAGAATATTTCCAACCCTTTGTGGAGCTAGTACCTTATGATTCAGAGTATGCCACAAATGACCCCGTGAAGGCTCGACGCTTCGAGGCGGGTCTCCGCCCTGATCTACAGTCGAAGGTTTCAGAGTCCAACCTAACTTCTTTTGTCGATGTGGAAAGACAAGCTTTTCGTATCGAAGCCGTGATGGTAGGAGTGCTCGAAGTAGTTCTCCCTCCTTCGATCCCTATGAGCACTGGTGAAGGTTCTGGAAAGGAGATGAGTAAGCAAATGGAAGTGGATGGATCAGGTCGTGGAATCAAGAGGCCTCGAGATCTTTCATCAACCTTTTCGGAGCGAGAGATTATTGTGTGTTATCAATGTGGCAAGCAGGGTCACAAGAAGTCATCGTGCCCAAGCGCTCCAAAGCCCTGCCAGGCGTGTGGACGTCTGGGTCACTTGCAACGATTTTGTCGGGGCGTTGCAAGAAAGCGTCGCAGAGGGTGTTCTCAGAAGTAATGTGCTATTGGGTCTTTGTTCAGAGTTCTTAGTGTAAGTTTCCTTTCAGTTTAAGGGATCTTTTATCGTTGTAGTTATACTGGTGGTGTTTTGGGTATGAAATGTATGGGAACTTCATGGGTCTTTTGACGAACCTCGTCTTTCAATGCTGGTGTGTTTTAATTTTAAAATCTTGTCCTTCAATCTTTCAGATCAAAAGATGTATGTATCTCATTGGGATTATCAGAACCTGACTGCGAGGCAGAAGATGCTTCATCCATCAGAGCTCCAACCAAAAGGTCTCGGAGTGAAGCCAGCGCGTAGTCAGGAACCCCCCGGGGGAAATTTTTAAGGATTCTGGGGAAAGTCGTGCTTCTATCGTCGTGGTGAGATAGTTTTGGGGTTGTTGCTCTGGTTCCTCTGTCGTTGTAGTTCTCTCTTGTCGCAAAGTGCACGATGGACTTATTCCTCGTGTAACGTCGGGAATTGTGCCTATTGGATGTAAGTTGCTGATCAGTGACCTTGCGTGGGCCACTGATGTAAATCAGTTGCGGCCCTGGTTTGTGTCCATCCCGAAGTGATGGGTCGTGAGTAGTCATACGTCATAGTTTTAGTGATTTGATCCTTGGGCCCACCCTCCCCGCCCATGGGGTTAGGGTTTTGGTTGCGCAAAGTATCCATTTAAGCTTCTATCCTTTTCGGACGGGAGTGGGTGGTTTAAATAGTCTGCTGTGATTTTTATATATAGCTTGAGTAAGGCCCGGTTCTGGCCTAACTTAGTTTTCTGGTGGGCCGCTATGAGGTCAGTCTTTTATGGTGGGGAGACACACCATGAGTCTCGTTGGGTCTTCTCTTAAATAGTTATTGAATTCTAGTGGAGTTCTTATGGTGGGGAGCCCGTTCGAGCCTCTCTCTGTTGGTGATTTACTTTGGGCAATGAGGTTCAGTCCCGCTGGTAGTCGTTGTGACATCCTTGGTTAAGAGATTGGATCGTGTTCTGTAAAATCCTTAGGTGTTGATCGATCGACTGGTTGGTGTGGTGGCTTTCCGGGGGCGGAAAGCGTTATGGTGGGGAGAATTGTCACACCCCAAACCGTGCGTTTATTTTATTTTATGTTTTCTTTGGCTTTAAATTATTTTGCTGCGGTTCGTGATCAGTATCGGACCAGGTTCTTAGGTTTTTGTTAAAAAGTGAACTTTTTGACGCGACGTCGTTGGGCGCGTGAGCGGAGCCTGTTCTGGAAAACCCCACTCGTCCTTGCCCGGTGTATTTTCGCATCCCGTTGTCTTTGGAAAATTTTAAATAGAGTCCTTATATTTAAAACGCGCGTTAATTGTTGCGTCGTTAAAATTTTTAGTGCGTTAAGAATTAATTATCATTAAAATGATACGAACACCGTTATTGTTTTTATTTTATTTTATTTTATTATTTTATCACTGCGATGTTTATTATTTTTTGTTGTTATTATTATTATTGTAATTTATTATTATTATGGTTCTGATTTGTTTTATTTAATTTAATTTTATTATTTTATTATTATTTTTTTTCTTTTATCTTTTCTTTTCTTTTCTACTAACCCTAGTGGGCCGCCCCCCCTATATATATATATATTTTCTTCTCCTCCCGCAACAGCAGCGCCGCCACCCCTTCTTCTTCCCCTCGGCAGCGACGGCAACCCAGCGGCACACCCGGCCGCAGCACCCGACGCCGCTGCGCCCACGCCAGACCCGGCGCCCTTCCCTCCAGCCTCTGGCTTCCCCCTCGGCCTGCCTCGCACTGCCCACGACCAGCTGCACCCGAGCCCCACTGACACAGAACGACCGCCTCCGCCCTCCTGCTCCCGTCCGGGCCACTCGGCCCCCTCTGCCTCGCTTCCTTCGCCGCACGCCGCACCGAGCCACCAACGCCCCTGCTCCCTTCCTATCGGCGCGCGCCCCCTCACCCTGGCCTGTTCCTGCACGCCGCTGCTGTAGCGGACCAGCCCCCCCTATCCGCCGCACTACACCCCCAGCCGGCTACTCCCTCTATCCGCAGCCTCCGGCGACCACCGGTTCCGGCCCCAGCCACCTCGTCGCTGCCCACCTCGCCCTCCAGCGGCCTTCCGGCGCCCCTGCAGCGCCTCCTCCCGCCGAAGCCGCCCGACTCCCTCTCCTGTCCAGCCAGCCCCCGCACCTCCTGCCTGCAGTTCACAGCAGCCCAGCGCCCCGTTTTTTTCCCCCTGTCCGCTACCGAACCCCTCCCGCGCCCCCTGCCTCCTTCCACACAACCAGCCCACGGCAGCCGGCGCCCCTGCTCTCTCCTCCTTCTTCTTCTTTTCTTCTTCTTCTTCTTCTTCTCTTCTTCTCCTTTCCTTCTTCTTCTTCTTCTCCTCCTTCCCTTCTTCTTCTTCTCCTCTCCTTCTTCCTCTTCTTCTTTTTCTTCTTTTTCTTTCTCCTTCCTCCTGTCCGCCGCGCGCCTCCCCTCCCGTCCAGGTCTCTTTTTTCCTTTTATTTATTTATTTTGTTTTATATTATTAATATTATGATTATTAATGTTAATATTATTATTATTATAATTATTATTGTTTTTCATACTACTACTATTATTATTAATAATAATAATATTAATATTATCATTATTATTATTTTATTTTTATTTTATTATTTTTATTATTATTATTATTATTATTATTATTGTTACTATTATTATTAATATTTTTATTACTATTATTATTATTTTTATTATTATTGTTACTATTATTATTAATATTTTTATTATTATTATTATTATTTTTATTATTATTGTTACTATTATTATTATTATTATTATTATTATTTCTATTATTATCATTATTTTGTTGTTATTATTATTATTATTATTTTGTTGTTGTTATTATTATTAGTATTATTATTACTATTTTATTATTATTATTATTATTATTATTACTAATCTTATTATTACTATTAGTATTATTATTATTATTATTATTATCTTTATTTTTATTATTATCATCGTACCCTTTTTGGTTCATGGGTTTTAATTGATGGTGAGTTTTTATTTATTGGTTTAGGATTTTTAGGACCTGCGCAGGGTGTTTCCGAGTGAGCGCCATCGCCGCGTCTTGTCTCCGAGGTTCCGTTGTTGTCGCGCTTCAGTTCCGAGGTGAGCGTTTCTTTCCGACGCTTGGTTTGGCATGCTCTGGTGAGTTTTTGGATGTGTCTGAGTCCTTGGTACTGAATATGCAGAGTGTTAGACCTTGTCACGTGGTTTCGGACACACGTCGTGTCATCGCGACTTGGATCCAAGGTTGTTGTGTCGACGCGCTTGGTTTTGAGGTAGGTTCCCTTTGCAATGCTTTTAAAATTTAAGTTATATTATTTCATGCTGTTTGCGCACCCTAATTGTTTAAAATCAACATTTTATTAATTTTAATAAATATGAGATAATATACGTTAATAAATTTTTAATATAAGATGGTTAATTTTTAAATGGTTATTTAATGTCAAAAGGAGCCTTTTATTTTATACAGGACACATGAAACATCCTTTTGACGAGCGGACACCCAATAATGAAAGAATTCCCGTTTGGCTTTTAAACATAATTCACAGAATGTAAAACAGACTTCCAGTTTAATGAGAAATGATTTCTTCTTAAGCATGAACAAATACTTTGGTTCGTTTGAGAAATTGCCCGGTTGGCTCTTAAGGATTATTTGGAAAAAGAAAATGGTTTGGTTTGGTTTATAAAAATATTGTTGGCCTGTGACGTAGTGTTTTGGATTCTTTAAATAGTTTTAAACTGGTTTTGGTAGTGATTGTGAATTATATTAAATGCCCGTTTGGCACTTTATGGAAAGCGATGAAAATGTTTTTATAAAAACCCTCTTAAGACAACTCTCTAGCCTTGGTTGCGATTGTTTGTTTGGGAGGCCGCGTTTAGAGGCTCCCGGGTACTTGACTAGTAAAAGGCGAGAGGTTGTCCCATGGAGTGGCTCAGGGTGATGCTTGTTGTGCTTTATATATATATACGTATATGATTGGATGCTCGGTTGGCATCAGTTGGCTCACCCCTTTTTCAAACACTTGAGACATGGGAATCTGGCATATTGAGAGAATATTCTAAGAACGATTGCTGCACTGGTAGGTTATGGTACTGACCAGTGGCCCATAGTAGGTGGATATATTGGGTTTATTGCTATGGGATTTGCCCTCGACCAGCCTGTGAGTGGATGGTCGAGCGTGTTGTACGTTTTGATTTCATCGTGACATGTCAATAAGGATGATTTCTCATGTATTGGTGTCTTCTGGTTTATTCTCGATCTCCTAGGTTCACCCATGTCTATTCAGCTTTTGTAGCTTGCAGTAATGATTATGATGCTCACATGTATACCTACATTTCCCTTGCTGTGTGTTTTACTTTGTGCATTCTGGTGTATTGTTTTCTTTGCAAAATGGTTAATTGCTCTTGATTCGGTTTCTAAAAATTGTTTTCAAATAAAAGTATTTAACCCCCTTTGTACAAATTTGAAAACTTAAACATCACTTTCCCTTTTTCTGAAATGTCATTGGCACTAATGAAATGAACCCGAATTTTGAAATGGCTAAGGGCAATGGTTCGTACTTTGTTTTTAAGTAAAATGCTTAGAAAATCATACTTTTATAAATTGTAGTTCAAACTTGAAATGATGTTTCTTTTATTTTAAAGGTAGTGCATTGGGAATAGATATCGGGCTAGCCTACTGAGTTTTAATACTCACGCCTATAGTTCTTTTCTGTTTTTAGTGTTTGTGCAGGCTATAGCTTGAGTGCGCTCGCCTAGGGCGACGCTTGATCGTTGAGTCGGAGAGCGACCCGCGAGGTCGCACGGAGTTTGTTCGCACGTCGTGTTTGGTTAGTTTGATTCTTGTTTGTTCCTGTTTAGTCACTTTATCTGGTTTATCTTTTCTGCGCTGCTCTGTATTATTTTCGCCGTCTTATTTATTTATATTGGGCGAAATCGTTCCCACAGTCTCTAATGATGCCCTGGCGCTGGTCGCCAGCCCGGGAGGATCGGGAACGCCTCTCGGGCCATGTCGCGGACCGGCTCGGGTGACCGGTTCAGGGTCGACCCGGGTTGGTTCGTGACAAAATGCATCTCAAAGAACAGAACCATAAGCTTCCACTCACTGTTGGCCTCCAGAACCGCCTGTATCTATATTCTCCTACACGACAAATCAGCCACTGCATTGCCTTTACCAGGTATGTAGGCAAGATAAAATCAAGTGACTGAAGGTACTCAACCCACCTTCATGGTCCCAAATTCAGATTGCACTGTGTAAAAAGATACACTTTATACTTTTTTGATCAGTTAAGACCACAAAATTCTCTCCCAGAAGATAATGTCTCCAACAATGCAGTTCATGAACAACTAAATCCAACTCTAGATCATGTGTCAGGTGATTCCTCTCATGTGGCCTCAACTACCGAGACTCGTATGAAACGACTCCTTAAACATGCATAAGAAATTCTCCCAGACCAATAATTTATGTATCACAGTAAATAGTATAGATCTTTCCCAGCTTTGGAAATACTAGTATTAGTGCTAAAGTCAACCTCTCTTTCAGCTCTTGAAAGGTTGACTCACAGGAATATGTCCAAAGGTACTTCACAACATTCTTATTTAGTCCTGTCAGTGTCACTGCTAAGCATGAGAATTCCATTATAAAACGTCTATTGTAACCCTCCAAGCCTAGGAAACTCCGTCCCTCAAAGGAATTCTTCATATTCTCCCAAGAAACTATTGATCTCACTTTCTTTGGCTCTATTGATAATCTTATTTCTGAGATAACATGACACAAGAAATGAATTTCTTCCATCCAAAAGTGGAATTTTAAGACCTTAGCATATAATTGATGCACTCTCAGTGTACTAAAAAGTATCTCAAGTTGTGTGGAATAGTCGTGTTGAGTGTGAGTGTACACCAAGATATCTTCCACAAAGACTGCCATGAAAGAATCCAAGTATTGATGAAATACTTGGTTCATTAGTTCTATGAAAAATGAAGGCACGTCCATGAGGCCAAACGGCCTAACCACATACTCATATAGACCATACCTACTCCCAAACACTGTAAGAGGTATATCTGATGGTCTAAAATGTAACTGATGATAACCAGATCTCATGTCAAACTTTGAGAACACCCTGGCTCCTCTAAGAGGGTCAAAGATATCCTCAATCCTCAGTAAGGGATATTGGTTCTTGGCCATCAACTGGTTCATCTTCCAATAATCCACACAAAGTATAAGGGTACCATCCACCTTCTTTATAATCAGGATAGGTGAACACCAAGGAGAAGTACTGGGTTGGATGGAACCCTTTGCTTGCAACTCCTCCAACTGCTTCTTAAGCTCAAGTAACTATGGTGTAGATGTATTATAAGGAGGAATGGAAACCGGTGCAGCTCCTTGTGCATGCTCAATAGAAACGTCCACCTCTATCTCCATAGTAAAACCTTAAATGTAATCTATAAATACATCCCTGAAATGATCCACCACTAGTGGAAAGTCCAACTGTGAAGTCCACTGGTAATCCAGATATAGACTAGCAATCTGGGCTGTAACTCCTCTAAACCCATGATACTTGGGTCCTACTCTACTTTCTTGGACATCCCATTCTCCCTTATGTAAACAAAATCGCCCTATGGTGATGTGAAACACACCCTACAATGATAGAAATCTAAAATATTATGAAAGGGAAGTAACCAGTCCATTCTAAGGATGACATCATAGCCAGTCATCCTTAGGACATAGAGGTTTCATAAGAAGTGACACCCACCAACCTCATGACGACACTTCTTTCACTGACTTACCCTAGCCATTCTTATCACCAATGGAGTGTCCAGCAGAAATACATCAGAAAAATTAAAGATACAGAGACCAAGGCTCTCTAAAATTTCCAAAGATATGAAACTACATGAATCCCCTATATCGAAAAGTGCAGAAGCTAAAACTGAGGAAAGTAGGATTGTACCTAGAACTATAGAGGGTTCGAGATCCTTCCCTATCTATGTCTACTCCATTGCAAAAGTATGGCTTGTATCATGGCCCTATGACCCTACCAGACCACCCTGAGTTGATCCACCCTATTTTCACTGAAATCCTGACAACTTGCTACCACGATCATGATCTCCACCTAGGCCAAAACAGCCGAAAGAACTCTTGCTCACATACTGATGAGAAACTGGTGGTTCTTCTATTGAATGATGATTCAAAGAGAAACCCATGTCACAAGATACCAGTGAGAAAAACTGACTGAACCCCTGAAGATGGCCCATCTTTCTGCAAGATCAACACTCCACTAGGTCTATCGATCAATGTGGCCTCGTATTCCCACCCTTTCCGCACAGGTTGCATACCACCTAACTTCCTGAAGGTGAATATCGCCTACATGGATATCCAGATGTAGAATCCCTACAGTGCTTCCTACAATCATTCTGAGAAGTACCAACTATGGATACTGAACTACCCTGGACCACAGCTCCAAAATCCCTCAGGTTGCGCTCTGTGATCAACACCTAGTAGCCTATGGAATATATAGTCATCAACCTGAAGATGTTCACCTAAGTTCGGATGTCATGCCTAAGACTATCCCCAAACTTCCTTGCTAATAAAAACTCATCACCCCCTATAATGGGTTTGAAGCACTACAACTCTATGAAATGAGAATAATACTCTATGACTGAGCGAGTACCCTGCTCCAAACTCATTAACTCTCGAGATCAGTCAGCCCTCAAAGTCTCCAGGTATAAGTAATCATAGAAGGTATGCTAGAAATTATCCCATTCCATAACCTGCTGGTGTCTTGTTTATGAGATCACATCCCACCATCTCTTGGAAGAATCCTGAAGCATATAAGTAGCGAGCTTCCCCCACCTCTCTGAAGGAATATCTAGATGCTCAAAGATATATAGCATGGATTCTAACCATGACTCAATAGCCTGAGGTCCTCCATCCCAAGAGAAATTAGGAGGATGATACTGCTAAAAGACCCACGTCAACTCTGCCATAGATGGGGTAGGATGTGGTGCACCCTGGAATGTATGAATAAACCTCATGAATCCTTCCTGGAACTGTGCATCAACACCCATATCCAGAATAACGTTTGGTTCCAAGACATGCATGATGGGAGGTAATGTTATTAATGTCTGATCTACCATGTCTGGTGTCTGATCATTACCATGTATCTTGAGAGAAACCAGAGGACATTGCGGTGGCTTGACTCTGTATGGTCCATTGCACACCTTAGATCCTGATTATCAAGTAATAAAACTTATAAGTGCAAGAATGTAATAGGAGAAGGAAAGCATTCATGTTTTTCCAAAACGGGAATACACTGTGTGTATAACACCTACACGGTGTGTTTCATTAAGCCTTAACATGAGCTTGTACTCCTACCAACCCTTGTCATGTAACACCCCAAACACAGGGTGTTTTCTCCCAAGACATAACATGTACATGAATCATTTTCCCCTGCCCATGTTCTTTTTTAGGACTAACCCACACGGTTCTCCAAGAACGAGACTATATGGTGTGTTTGTTCCATACACGATTTGTACTGGAAGGATTTAATCAACCCATGTTATTAGTCACATGGATCGAGATATGGGTTACACTAAACAGCATGTTCAATCTTGATAGGGCATGTATAACCTAAGTTTCATCCATCTAAGTCATTAGTCACACGAGTTGACACATTGTCCCTACAACACGATGTTTTATTCTGATAGACAGCATGTTACTCCAAGGATTACCCAACCTCGTGTCTCTTCCCACACATCCAGTTACATAAATAAAGACTACACAACCTATACATATAGTATGTAGAATCAACATAAGAAAAATAGTTCCTTCCCATATTGAGGGATACATGGCTTGTATTCAGTAATAAACACCATGTATTCTTGGTTTTTTCAGACAGTAAGCTTCAGAAACTTCTTTGGAACCTAGGAAAACACTAAAAAGAACATTAAAGTTCCAAATTATGATTATTGAGGACCCATACTCACTTCAAATAAATTTTTGGAATCTTATAAATATCATATACAAGTATAATTGTGCAATGACCCACCCAATTTTGATCCCTGAGGGCCCATAACACCACCATAACGAAAGTTTGGTGTTCATTCAAAAGAAACCATTCACAATCCAATCCCCTATTAAATATTAGGTATTATATCAAGGAATCTATCAAAACGACATGCATATCTAGCACAACATCTATCATAAAAACATCAAATCAGTAATACACCCTAAATGGCATGACAAGAATGCATGACATGTGATCTCTATCAAGTGCTTATTTGATGCATGAGATGGAATACCCTCATATCATAGAGTTTCAAATGAAATAGAACCCAAATATTATCAACATTAATATCAAAAAACATGTGAACCGGCCAATGTTGAAATAAAATCATTAGTAAAATTGCAAACCAGAAAATTGAAATAATAGAGGTAAACTAGATTTTCCCTGTACACGGGTTAGCTACTCCAGGGAACAGATTATTTCCTACTACCTACTCTGTCTTATACCAAACTCTAGGCACCAAATAGTAATTCAAGAAGAAAATAATTCCCATGATACAACTTTGAAACTTCCTGGTTTTGGGTTCCTGTGAGAGGTGCCCCGTACACGGTTAGTCACATGACCTTAAGAAGATTTCCCCAAATACCAGCGGTTGTCGACTAGAAGAGAGGGAATTGGGTGTGATAGTGGGGAAACTATTCCCTCATTGGTATAGTAATGCATCAGAATGAAATAGATAACAGTAATGGAAGCAATAATAATACCACATAGTAGTAAACAGTGGATGACTGGAAGTAAATAAAAAATTGAAGCATATATATATATATATATCAATAATGATGCATCTCACAAGTATCTAGGAAAGTATCCAAAAAAGGCAAAGTTCTAGAATATAGTACTAAACCAAAGTACATGGAAAAGAAGTAAATAACTCCATCAGCATCGCAAGACTCAACCGGGTCTCATGCTCTCCATCTCTATAGCAATCAAGTACCTAAAGTAAAAGGGGGATTTCCCTTATCAATAACTGTAACAATATAATCTGTTTGGGCCCAAAATCATGACCCAAATAGGGTGTGAGATGAATCCCAGTAGGCTACCTCATAAATAATTGGGCCTAACAGTTAGTGAATATATATGGCATGCAATAAGGAAAAGAAGAAATGAACAAAGGAGTACTCAAAAGTAAATAGTCGCATAGTTTATATTTCATTCATTTACATTCTTCAATTAATCAAACAAATGAAAATAAGCAACACTCTTGTAATTTCTCAAATCCTATCCCCTATGTTTCAGCCAATCAATCTCATGTGACCCTCTAGGTAAGTTCTCACAACCTAAACCCTCTAGTTCAACTTATACCAGGATACAACGACCTCTTGGTTAAGATCACATGGTCAAACCCCATCATTCTCATGAAAACAAAGACTCTATGAAAAATCACTCGCTATTAATTCCCTCTACATTCTTTTAATGATAACCTATAGACACTCTGAGGAAGCAATCAACATCAATTCCCCCAATGGTCTCGTAACGGGAAATATAGACACTCTAAGGGAGAACTCAACGTCAATCCTCTCTATGGTCTCCCAGCGTGATAAATAATAATAAACACTCTAATAAACCCCTCAATGTCAATTCCCTATATGGTCTCACTACACCAGGTTCCCACAGCCCTCTATAAAAAATCATGCATAGTTGATGTTTAGCATCGAAAGTAAACCTAAAAGTAATAAATGACTAAAAGGTTATAAATCATATAACAACATCAGATAAAATAAATCCATCCAAACAATACTAGGAATGAAAATCAAGCAGCCTAACAGGCAAAGCTTGACCAAATGGTCAATATCAAATCAAACATGGTAAAATGCATCCATAGCATGGAAAATAAACCCTATTCATAATCCAATATCCCTACTCGTGCAAAATATTCATAGCATGCATTAACTGGGTTAAAATACCTAAATGTGTAATACCCCTAACTTAGTTATTGGGAAATTTTGCACATATAATTCAAAGACTAACTACGGAAAGGAAAAAACATCCTACTTTGTTGTCGTCAGGTCTATATACTCTGGTTCCGGCCCTTGAATCGTCCTAGAATGATGTAGTTATACAAAAACGTCTACAATGTTCAACTAATTATATCTCAAGAAAGAGGAGAAATAAAGGAATGAGGCTCTACAAAAAGGGATAACTCACAAATACTATTCCAATACAATCGACGATGGTTGATTCAGAGAACGTATGATCGATCGGGGATCCAGGAAGAAATGGAGATATTCGTTGATCCTTAATGAGATAAGCCTAGAAGAAGATGTTTCTGTCTATTAGACGCGAACCAAGTATGTTTAATCAATTACAAGAAAAGTGCATATTGTGTCCTTTAAAAGTACATGGCATGTATATGCCTTTACCAGACCCCACTTTAGGCGGTCTTTCCATGTCGTCACATGGTCGTGTACACGGTTGTGACATGAAAAGACACGGCCAGGACTCGATACCAGAGTACATGGCCTGTACAAGGAAGTACATGGCGTGTACTCCAAAAACATTCCTTCATCCTATTTTCCTAAAAAACAACTTGAAAGAAACTCATACCTGAAAAGATGATCCAAGTCAAGCACATTTCCCAAAATACCAGAGGCTTCTGACTAGAAGCAAGGGCTTTAGGTGTGATAGTGGGGAAACTATGCCCTTATTGGTAGAGTAATGCAATGTAATGAAATAGAAAAATGTGGCAGATGAAACAATAATACCATAAAGTAGTAAACAAAGGAAGACTGGAAGTAAATAAAAAACTACAGCTTATAAATATATATATATATCAATAAGGATTCATGTCACAAGTACCTATGAAAATAACCAAACAAGTCATAATCCTGAAATATAGTACTAAACCAATGTAAAAGTAAAACTAGTAAATAACTCCAGCAGTATCACAAGCCTCAGCTTGGTTCCATGCTCTCCATCTCCACAGCAATCAAGTACCTGATATAGAAGGATGTTTTCCCTTATATATACCTACAACAATATAATCTGTTTGGGAACAAAAGTATTACCCAAATAGTGTGTGAGACAAATCCTAGTAGGCATCCACCCAAAGATCTATTCCAAAGAGTTAGTGAATATATATGGTAAGCAATAAGAAAAGGAGGCAATGAAAAAGGGAGTACTCAAATTAAACAGTCTTAGAGTTTCTATTAAATTCATTTAAATTTGTCAATTAATCTACCAAAAAAACTAGCAACCCTCTTGGAAGGCCTCAGAGCCTATCCCCTCTAGTTCAACCAATAAATATCAAGTAACCCTCTGGGTAATTTCTCACATCCCAATCCCTCTGGTTCAACTTATACAAGGATACAAAAACCTCATGGATATGCTCACAGGGTCTGACCCTTTTGGTCCAATGAAAACAAATACTCTTTAAGGAATCACTCACCATTAATTCTACCTATACTCATTTAACAATAAACTATAGACACTCCAAGGAAGCATTCAACGTAAATTCCCCCTATGGTCTTGTAACTATAACTATAGACACTCTGAGGAAGCACTCAACTTCAATCCCTCCTATGGTCTCACACTATGATAAAGATTAATAGAATCTCTGAGGAATCCCTCAACATAAATTCCCACTATGTTTTCACTACACCAGGTTTCCACATTCATGTGTAAATCAATCGTGCACAAATGATGTTCAACAACCAAAGTAAACATAAAAGTACTACTTGGCTAAACGGCTAAAAAGAATATCACAAAATCAGATAAAATCACACCATCCTAAAAATACTAGGCATGGAAATCATACAGCCTAATAGGAAGAGATAGAACAAATTATCAATATGAAATCAAACAAGGGAAAATATATCCATAGCACGGTAAATAAGCCCTATTCATAATCTCATATCCCTACTCAAGAAAACAAAGAAGAGTAGGGAATTAATGGGTTTATAATCCCGAAACACGCAATAACTATAACTAGGGTATTGGGAAATTTTCCACATATAATTCAAAGAATAACTACAGAAAGGAACAACCCACTGACCTTAGTGTTGTACGATCGATATACTCTGACGTCAGCCCTTGAATAAGCCTATAACGATGCAGATATAAAAAACATCTACAATGATCAACCAAGGATATGTAAAGAAATAAGAGAAATCAAGAAACAAGGATCTAGAAGAATGGATAACTTACCGTGGAAATTCTCATGCTATCGACGACGGTTGATTTCGAGAATGGATGATTGATCGGGGGCTCTGGGAAGAAACAGCGATATCAGTCACTCCTGGATGAGACGAGCTGAGAAAAAGATGTTTCTATCGATTAGATGTGACCTCGATCCGTTTAATCAATTAAAATAATAGTACACGACATGTACTTTAAAATTTCATGGTGTGTATATGCCTTTTCTAGGCCCTGCATTAGGTGGTCTAGCCATGTCATTACATTCTCATGTATGCGGCGTGACACAGTAAGACAGGACCTGGACTCGGTGCCAGAGTTCACAATGTGTACAAGGAAGTAAACGACATGTACTCCTAAAACATTATTTCTTCCCATTTTCTTCAAAAAAACTTGAATAAAACTCATACCTTAAATGAAGATTTGGGTTTTTACAATTGACATTGATATTTAACTCAGTGAATTGAAATTAAGTTTACATATCCCTTACCTTATGCTCTAAGGTGTTCTTGATTGTTCTTAACGACCTAAATAATCAAATTTAGCTTCATTAATTAATACATACAGAACCTCATAAACATTTAATTGATATTATATAACCTTATTAGGTTCATTAATGGCCTTTTATGGGTTTAAGAGGTTCAATTTTATTGTTTTGGAAGAATTTTCTCCCTTCGTTTTCATGATTCATTTACTTGTATTCATGATCTATTTACTTGTATTCATTAATTTAAGTTCATTTGAAATGTGGTTGAATATACAAAATTTTTAAATATATATTATTAGTGACATTAAATATATATAAATCATCTTATAATGATTTTGGTTATTCACCATGAGGATGAATCATTTGATAAGTTAATGATAAACGCTTTGATTTAGCGTGGCAGTTTTGTGCACAATGAACTTGTTTTGCATTATTATTCCATATTATGAATGTGTAAGGACTCAACAATATTATATAAGATAAAATACATATATTATGATCCTTTTCAACCATTAAAAGTGTTTCATGTCTAGTATTGAATATAGTAAGGAAAATTGAAATCTCGTCTTCCTTGAGTGTGATAAATTAACACGTCTCGGACGGTGTTTGAATTTATAGTATAAAAGGAGGAAAAAGAGAGATTATAATGAAATATTACATTAGAAAAATGAAAATACAGTACATTTTTGGTACTGAAATTATCATGGAATTTATATGAGGTGAGGTGTGAATAGAGAACAAAAGAATGGAACTTCTAAAATAAATTGAAAGAAAATGAAGAGAGGTTCACCTCTTGAGTACTCCTCATTGAGAATCTCTTTAAGGCCTTTGTTTTTGGCCTTTTGGTGAGACCAGAAGGTCTTAGACGTGGGGAGAGGTCTTTTGAAGAGTATTTGGTATAATATGGGCAAGGATTGATGCTTGATTTTTGTGAGAGGAAGTGGGAGTGAGGGGTGGTTTATATAGTGGAGGGGGAAGGGATTTTACATTATTATAATTGTAATTTTACTATTTTTTCTCAAGAATATGAATAGTATTGATTCATGTGATCCTAAATAGTAATAATGGAATGTGATTTTCAACCATATGGGATTAAGTTATCCATTCATCACCTTTGATGCAGTAAATCAAGTATTTTTCATTTATCATAGTTTATTGTATTTTACTATTCATCAAAAAATTATGTATTTCAGAAAAATCCAAAAAATTTACCCAAACCATTTTTTGACATGTAGAATACAAAAATGAACTACATTTTTCAAAAAAAATCTAAATACGATAAATTTAATTTTTAATTAACATCATCATTTAATCAAAAAATTTAAACACCTAAAATATTCATCTTCATTTTTAAGGTGACTAAATTTATTTATACATTCATGGGTATGGAAACCATTCTTAAGATTCATATTAATATTCATAAAGCTAATTGAATAGTCATAAAGGTATGTTACTATTCATAAGGTTGGGTTACTATTCATTGAAAATTAAGTTAATTCTATCAGACTCCAAATATCATCCTGATCAAAAATGTGAATGTCCGTTCTTTAAAATTAAAAACATAAAAGTGAAAAATTTAGGTTTAAAGGATAGTTTATGACTATATATTAAATAAAAAAGGGTCATTTTAAAGAAACTCAGATCTTTATTAAAATAGGATACTTAAATAATAGAATTTATTTAAGAGAAACATATCATAAAATGTTTGGGGTGTTACAGTCACCCTCAATATGTGTAAATTCTCTATGATATGTGATCTCCAATTGATAAACACATTGATTTGGGATTTCCATTTCATCCATTAAGTATGTTCATTGTGTGATCCAATGAGATTCTGTTTTTTTTATTCCTTTATTATATCTTCATATGATGTAGTTATATCACCAATATATTTGAAAATTTTCCCTGGTGGTTAAGGGTGTAGTGGTTTAGACCCTTATTTAGTGTGTGTGTATCTATATGATTTACTAATTGAAGAAATTTTATCTTTGGTGATATATTAAGGAATATAATATAGAACAGATTATGATTTTTTTAATTTTATAATGGTCGATTTGTAATTTTTTATGGATTGGTTTATATAGATACCATTTGGTATCAACTAGTTTACACATTATATTTGGGGCATGCACATAGTTACTCATATTACATGGTGGGTCTTATATTTGTCTTGGATATCATACAGAGTATTTTACTCACCCATCTTCATAAAATTACTCATTTTTCATTTTTTAGGTCAATAAATAGGTATATTACTGGGGTATGTGGTTATAAATCAATGATTATCTGGAACATTTAGTGGCATTGACCAATCATCTTCATTAGGTGACCACATTGGTATCACTAATTCCAAGTTATTATTTTAATATACATTTTATGGATTTGGATATGTATAATTGGGGATTTATATTATCATTTTTATGTGATGTTTTATCATGGACACATATATCATTCCTTTATTCTTTATAGTTCATTCCAGTTTTGAATTTTATTAATGAAAATTTTGAATGAATTTATGTGCTTATAAGGTGACCTAGAATAATTTATACATAATGTTTTCTATTATATGAGTGGATACCTTAGTTATAAACACTAGCCCAAGGCTTAGTGGAGTTATAAATAGTTATTTCACCTACCAATATTATTGGCTCACCTTATTGGGGCCTATAAGGGATATGAAATAAAAGTGGTTTAATATTTATATTGAAATTGGACAAGTTTTATCCCCTCTAAAACCATTTTTTGGTATTTGTACTTGGATACATCTTGTTAGGATTTAATTTTTAATAGATAAAGAAAATTTAAAATATGATTTTCTAAACCAACATCATATGTTGGTAAAAACAAAAATGGTTGTTGATGTTTTTAATAACCATGGTATATTTTATGGGAAAATAAGATGACTTTTTTAAAATTTATAAAACCATGTCATCATTTTTGAAAACATGCATGGAAAAATACTCATCAAAAATACAGATTCATAAATACTATAATGCTAAATCATGGGTTTGAATTAAAACAATAATAGTTAGTATAGAAATATGAATTTCTTAAGGAAACAATGAAATTTCCATGACAAACCATTTTATGGTGTTTGAAGTGTTACTTATAATGGATAGGCCTAAAATGTGCTACTGTAAGAAAAATTGGCTAGTTAGAGGGAGGATTTAGACAATAGCAAAAACATATTGGTATATTTAGTATAGGTTGAATGTGGATTTTTTGTGGAAAATTTATAATGTGTTTATAAATTATAAAATAAGGTGAAATATAGTTAGTTTAATTAATTTATAAAATTTTCATGAATGAGAATTTGAAGTGTTATAATAATGGTTTTATTTTTAAATGTATGTAAACCATTCTAAAAAGGGTTTATGATAATTTAATAAATATTTTAATAAAAAAAATATTTCATTTAGTATAAGCAAAAAAAATAAATAAAATGTGAAATTTTTATATGATTATAAAAGATTTAACAAATAACACATATTCTTAATTTGAAGTAGTAAAAAAACATATACCATTTAAATAATTAAATATAAAGTGCTAATAAATATATTTTATAGAATTTTTCAAAGTGATTTTTCAGTTATAATTCTTTTAGAACTATTTAATTATGAAATTTTTATAAATCATTTTCTCTATCCTTTTACTGAATTTGTTATTTTCTAGTTTATTATATACTTTATTGTTTCCGAATTTAAGTTCTATATAAAAAATTTATTTATATTTGAGTTTATCATTTCAAATTTCTTCCTATAAATTTCATATTTTTCATATAAGAAGATACATTCTATGTATGGTATATGATTTAGTTATTGTAAACCATGACTATTATTATTGTTTAGGATATGTTCATATTAATATTTAGGATTGTATTAGAATTAAGGATTCCCTTGAGTAGTGATCCTTGGTTAGTGTGACTTTGGGTTAGAATGGTCACTATAATGAGGGATTTATCTCTTTCTGGAAAATTGAATATTGTCTACTGATCAGGCCATCCTTCCCCTTGTACTGCTTTTGGTGTTGTTATATTCAAATAAATTACCTCAAATTGATATATATTACTTATGAATATAATGCATTTGGATATACGATATTATAACTAGATTTTTTTTTGGGTAATTAATATAAATCATGAGTTTTATATGTATATATTCATTAATATATTAGAATATATTAACTTGGATTAAGAAATAGAACCCATAAAATAGAACATTTGAAGAATCCATGCATAAAGGTAATAAATGAGATAAGATGGTGAGATTTTAAAAACAATTAAAAATATTGAGTGTCTGATTCCATCCAAATAAATCATATGTCAGGACATCGATCATCTATCTTGGTTTGTTCACACTAAATATGGTTTCCTATGGATTATATTGTGGAAGGTATAATGAAAATGGTAAATCCAAAGAGTTAGGTAACAAAATCCTATAATAATACCTTGGTTCCACAACATTGGGAAACCCAAAGAGTTAAGATATCATATGAATATATTTAGGTTTATCAATATGATGGATTTGGTTAAATGGTATTCTATTCAACTATCCAGGAGTTATATATGATATAATTGACATGACGGTATATCAAATAGCTGATTTTTGAGAAGAATGATGAATTAGAAAAAAAATATTAGTAAAATATGGATCTTTTCCCACTAATTGATATGATGTAATTTAAAAAGTTATCATCATTTAAAAAGGGTAAGATTTAATATAAATTCATGTTAAATAATTGTAAAGCATTATGTTCATATTATAAAAGAATTTGTTTTACAGAAAAATAACATCATCATCATCATTGAAAATAGATTTTAGATCAATAATGGAAAATAAAATCATAATAATATAAATAACATTAGACTTGTATTGAAACATGAGAATAATTTTCAAGAAAGAATTAATTTTCTATGTGTTGGAGTAAAAACATCCAAACCGGCCTCATGTTGATGAATCTGGTCAATAAGAGAAATATTTAGATAGTAGGTATAGTAAATATTCTATTAATTTTACATTGTATATAATTGTTTCTATGGATCTCAAACATTAAAATAATCATGATAATTTTGATTATATAGTGATGATATATAACAAAATTATTACTAATTTATAATAATAAAGAAATTAGATATATGATGTTTAAAAAGTAAACTTTTAGTGAAATATGAATGAGGGTAATATTTCCTCATCTCATATATTCAATATTATTCAGCATATAAATGACGTGGAGTGAATTAGATCACAATTGGGGATTTATCTGGCTATAAACATCATTATGTAATCATGGTCGGAAAGGTTTTGATATTTAATTATTAACTATAATATGAATGAGTTTGATAAAATTTTACCAGATCTCCTCAATACCATGTGAATTACTAAGTAGGATGTTGGTGGTCCATGCTCTAGTGCCATGATGATGGTATATAAAGTAATGGGTATGTTTTTTGGAAATAATGATAAGAAGATTGGTCATAAAGAGTCCATACCAAATTCTAAACTGATTAAAGGTGATTCTAAGTAAGGTAAGAGTTTTCATTAGAGATTTTATGTACATTGGAGATGAAATTTCTCTGAATATCTGATGTGGTGAAAGAAAATATATTGAGTTTTCAATATGTATTAATGTTATTTTAAATGCTATATGATTATGATAAAAAATTTAAAAAATGTTTTGAATATTTATAAGAGTCCAATACTGAATACGGATTTATGATTAGACCTCGAAGTATGCAATTTGGTAATGATTAAATCATTGATACGTCAAAAAGGTAGATAGAGTAGATTACTTGAAAGATAGAGTGAATTTAGAACATATGAAAGATAGGTTTTTTTCATATGTTTTCCTCTTATGTGATAATAGTAGGTGATGTAGATAAATGTTATTATAAATAAATGACATGATTGTTTTGGATACACATGATTTATTATTTGATCCATTTCATAACAAATTTGAATAAAATATGAGGTTAAAAATGTTTTGTACACAATAAAATTATTATATTTATCTTTTTTTATAAAATTTGAGGCATATAGTTTCACCACCCTTCAATTTCATATATCAAAATTTGATATATTTGTTTTAAAATAATTCTCAAAATAAAATGAAAGACCATATAAGTTAATGTCATAAATAGTTTATTTATTTTACATTCACACTATATATTTAGGTTTCATTTATTGAATAAATGATATTTTTATCATAGAAATATATTTTGTAGAATATACTGCTTATCAAAGGATAGTTGAAGTATATTTCCACTTAGATGCGTTCAAAAGGTAACAAACACATGATTACATCAGTCTCATTAAAAGTGAAAGTAACTTTATATCATAATGATGTTTAGGGTACATTAGTAAAGAATGATCTTAATATAAATATTTGGATTCAAATTAGTTTCCAAAAGAATTCAAAAATGTTTGAATCAAATTTTTTTAAAGATAGTGATGATACTCATAGAAAGAGTTTGTAAGAATTAGAAGTTGTTAAAATTATATCATCAGATATTGTGAAGTAATGATGTTTGAATATTATGGTCAAAGAGTTCAACATTGGGATTATGAATTTAATATCACCCTCATTTAAAAAAATTCATCATATATGTTACCCATTAAAATAATTTAGCGGGGGATTTTTATGATGGATGCATAGAGATATGACATGAATTAAATTGATATATAAGGAGTTTTAAAAAATCCATAAAAGTATGATAAATAAAAATCATATCTAATAGTCATCCATATGGTATATATTATAAGGTTGTATTATTATAGAAATGCTATTACTATTAATTTAGTTTTAAAAATAATCTTTATTATGTTACAAAAATAAATTTCTCTATAATAATAATCTTTTATATTTACTACATGTATTAATGATATGAAATGTTAATTAACCTCTCAAAATATATCTATAACATCCTAGGTAAATAAAATATATGAAAATTTCATATTTATTAATAATTTTGAATGAAATGTTAATTTTAATTTAAAGGGGATTCTATGTTTTATGGATTACCTGACACGCAATAATGGGTTTCACTGAAATCTTATGTTGTACACAAGGTTGAGTCTTAGTGAGAAAAATAATAATAATATATTATTATTATTTTAATAGTAGATAACGTCTAGTCGTTGTATTGGAGGGAATGAACAGAACTAACAATATTATGATTAAACATGTTTCTTAAATGTTTTTTATTTATCCAATAAAAATTAGTAGATTAAATTGATAATGAATCCAATTTTCATCATAAATACTCTAATATATTTAAAAGGTAGTTTTACTGCCTTTTGATGGTGAAACCTTTTTAAATATAGTTTTTGTAACATTAATATATTCCATTTTACAAAATAAACTTCTTCTTTATAATTTGGACATAAAAATTTACTTCGTTTAATTTTTAAGTATTTTTCTGATAAAGTTTATTTTTTGATGAATAGTGAAAAATACTGCTTTTTAAGTCAAAGTTGTCCTTTCATATAATTAATTTATATGATTATATTGTTCTATTAATTTTTTTAAAAGTGTATTTATATTTTATTGTTATCATTTAATCCAATTATGGTCGTTCGAAGTAATTTTACTTTGAAATTGGACATAAACACATGTCAATCTTTTAGTAGTTTTTACTTCTTAAAAACACATTTTTGGTTTAACAAAAGTAATTAATTTTAAATTAATTTCTGCTACTTCTATGTTTTGAATTAGGAAAAATTGATTCCATAATTGGAATCCGAAGTTCCAAGTTGTGTAAATATGTACATTTTATTTTTAGACATTTGTAATAGTAACTTAAGTAAATATTTTATTTACTATGTTTAAAGGGTAAATTTGGTAAATAAGGGTAAAAAATAATATTATAATAATATCAAATCACCCTAACACATCTCCTAACCCTATTTTATGAGATATTTCAGACAATGGGCACACTTGGGTCAATTTTAGGACCCCATGGAACCACTTGTGTGTGAAAATGACAATTAATTACTTTTAATTTAATGTTAAGGAAAATATAACCTAAATATATATCTTTTACTAAAACAATTTTTATATGGGGATATATAAGTGATCGTTTAGACTATAAATTGTCATTATAAATCTAAAAATATTTCATAAATCATACATTTTTACATATAATTTTTATATATTAAATATATTTATTTATTTATGACACAATGGTGATGTAATGATTAACTTATTAATGAATTATTTAAATAAATGAAATTATAAATATTAAAAAAAACTTATTTTGAAACATTTAATGTGAGCCACGAATTTTATGGATGAGTATTATCTGTTATATTTTAATTAATGAAGTTTTTTCGATTGAATCAAGTTATGAATTTTTAAAGTCATGATATGTATAGTATAAAAATTAACATAAATGAGTTTTTGAAAAAATTAATATTTTATTAAATGATATAATAGTTCTAAAAATCTATCATTTGTCCAAATGACATATATTATGCCAAAAATTTCCTTAATTATCCGTTTTTTGGTCGCTTGAAATTTTATTGTAACAATGGTAACCATATATTATGAATATACATGAGGACATGATAAAAGTAAAATATGTAAACTCAGGGTTAGAGCTAAAACATAAGGTAATGTTTAAAACCAAAACTTGTCTAAAACCTATTTTATGAGAGTATTTAGAACCATCCTCATTTGATTTTTGATAGATATCACTTTTTCAATATAAGAATTCCAAAATCAATTAGTTATAAATTAACATTTTCAAATATTCCAAATATACCCCTCCTCCCTCTTATAAAAGGACATCACCTCTAACTTAATACTCAAACCTCTCAAGTCCCTTGTCTTGCCCAAAGTCTACTACAATAATCTCCCAACATCTGTCTCTTCCTCTTAAAATCCTTCCCTGAGGCAGAAGTTAATTCAAGAAAGCCCTTTGGCTCAAATCAAAAGAAGTTACACGTTTTGAGGTAATGTCTTCTCTCAGGTTACTTTCCTTTATTTTTCCTTCTCAGCTATTTATGATCTTTTTAATCATTGTTTACATAACAACACAAGTATCGTGAATTTACTAGGTTGTTGTTTTTGAGAATTATTTGAACAATACTTACACACTCATATATCTAATGGGTATATAACATATTGTTTCTGTGGACGGCGAACTACTACCTCACAAAACGATTATTGTTCAATCTTATCCTAAACCTCTTATGATGGCCATTATGATGGAAATATAATTATATATGATATTTATGATATTTATTTTATCTCTATGCTTCTTTAATTTTCATATATAACATAAAATTATGCTTTTCATGTTATATAAATATGATAATTTCATTTGGGAAGTGCGGACTATCGGCCCCTCAAAGTGATATGACTCGTTCCAGCTATACATGTAACATATAAATGATGGAAATAATGAACATAAGTAACATATATAACTTTTATATTTTACTTTAATTATAATATACCTCTGTATCATTTAGTTTTAATTCCTTTAAATATGAAAAATAAATGAATGTAGCGTTCATGCATACGTACGGCTTACCGTCTCCATGAACGGTGCATTTCATTTCTTATATCCAAATGATATGGACTATTATAAATAAATATATACTAGATATATATTATATATATGATATCTAAATCATTAATATCATCTAAATGATATTGTAATTTTGACCACATGGATAATTTATAATTATAACAAGTTCATTTTTGACTCAAGTTCTAAACATCGACAAAATGTCCAATATGAACTCATATAATTAACTAATTTTTATATCAAAGTAATAAGTGATATAAGAGTAATGATAAACTTAAAAATGGTTTTGAAGAAATTATAAATTAACATAAGATTATTATTTAGGAAATTAAATAATGAATGAGTCAAGTCGGACACGATGTGAGGGACTTTGTCTCAATCTCCTTTCATTGAGGCATATTATGATTCATACACAACTTCAATTTATACAGTGTATAAACCCCTTTCACTTTTAATTTCATTAAAAGAAAATATTTTTCCACGTATAGTTTTACTAAATGATAAAGGTAATGCTTATTTTTAACGTATGCAGTGAAAATGACCATTCCTCCGCCATGAGCATTATTTTATATTTAGCTTCCTTAACAATCCGTGATGTTTTTAAATGAAAATAAAAACCATATACCATTTTTATATATTTCGGTATTGAAAATGGTTTTGAAATTGGATTTAAAATTTCAATTATTTCTTGAGATTTAAAATTAAATTTTATGATTGAAATGTTGATATTTGAAATCCATTATTTGTGATTATTATATAGTGGTACTTGGACATTTGATGGGAGGTTGTGTGATAAAAAAACATTATGGGTCATTTCATGATAAATCAAGTATTGGTGGTTATGTTATAACCCCCAATGCATTGGGTATGGAAGTCGGTCGTATGTCTATTCCATTTGTAAGAAGGATTTGTGGAAGTCAACCATATGGTTATTCCATTTACATAAGATTATGTCCCAAGTTTACCTTTTATATGATATATGAGGCTTTTTATGGTCTTTATGGAAATATTTTTGTTACAAAAATGGTATTAAATGATATTATATTAAGTGAAGTGTTTTTTCTGTTTCTTAAATGTGAAATGTATTACTTTATGATAAAGTATTCATGGTTTACTTAATGTTTTGAAAAACTAACAATTTTTCATTCATTTTGTATCCCATACTGAGCTTCTTAGGCACATCCCAATTTTTCGAAATGTTTTTCATAGGACTTAATGTGGAATAGGGTTAATTATGGGATCAAGGAAAATTCATGTTGTTTAAAACACAGAACTGAACTTGTTTCTTTTCTTTTAAGTATTTTTGTTTCATGAAAAAAAGGGATTCTGAGTAGATGTGTCTACATGTAATACTCATGATTTATGTATAATTTATTACCTAATTCCCTAAATCTCTAAACCTAAAAAATATCCTCAATGTGAATTATTAACATAATTCAAGATTATGAAATGTTTAAGGCTGGGACCATATAGTGGGTAGCATAGGTCGGTTTAGATAACTTTAGGGGATAGAAATTTGTGAATAGAATATCCATAAATGATTTTTACATTATGGTAAAATTGAAATGATATATAATTTAAAGATTACCATGTTGATTCATCTAAGATATGTTTATTCATAATGGTTTTCCATATAGGAAATACGGCAGTAGTGCTGGGAAGGAATATAGAGGAGAATAACTTTTCAAATCAGCATCCCAAGATGGTTGGAATTGAAACTGAACAATTTTTTGTAGTAATGGAAAATTTTAATTAGGCTATAAATATTGGTGGTATACATCCACAAGATCAACTACATCAACCCCCAAGGAACATGTCTATATTGGAGCATTTATTGAGGCAACATCACCCATCATTCAGAGGATCATCTGACCTTGTTCAAGATGAAGGGTGGATCATTGAACTAGAAAAGACTTTCAATGTCATGGGTTGTATAGTCTATCAAATGGTTTGTCTTGTTGATAATAATTTCTGAAGAGAATAATATCAGTAGTGGTCAATGGCTAAGAATATCAAGTACAATAGAGAGATTTATGCTCTTGGTGGGTATGAATTCAAAGGTATGTGTTTGAGAAATATTTTCTAACCGAGGTTCGACTTAGGATGAAAAAACTATCTTGGAATTGAGGTAGGAGGATGACTCAGTGGCTACTTAGGATTAAAAGTTCACTTGACTGGCATGGTATCCTCACAACTTAATCTGATATCTTGATAGTATGATAAATAGATTTTACTCATGATGGAATCATCAATATCGAATAGAATTAGCCAGTCATTAATTCAAAAGATATGAGAAAATTTTTAGATATTCCAAGAACATAGAAATAGATTTTTCTAGTGATTATATGTTCCATGAGAATAATAAAAAGAAGGGGTCCAGTTGGTAGGATAAGGGAATGTATTTCTCAAAGAAACATGTAAGTAAGAAAAATAAATTTTCATCTTGTGAGAAGTATGGTAATAATCATCCTAGAAAATTTTTACCAAAGTCAAGAAATATCATCTACTATAGTATTGTAAAGACCAAGAAATTTCAATGATTTTTTTTTTCTTAAATTCATTGGAATTTTACGAGTCCTCATTTTCTGACGGTGCCTGATTCTGAGGCCCGGTGTGCCTAAAATCAATTTCTGAAGTTTTTTTCAGGTACGTTCAGTAAACGGACGTGTTGGGTTTTCTATCTTTTGAACTGGTGCTTGAAATTAAAATATGAGGACACAGATGAACTCGTAGCACCGGTATTCGCTTAAGGATACCTCAACCACAGTTGCATTTGGTTGAGAGCAGAAGTTAATTAAGGGGATTCTTAATAAATTAAATAAAATTTATGTGTTACATAATTTTATTTAGTTGGTGGTTTTTATATCCAAATGGAAGTTGTAGGTGGGGGCCACCCTCCACATAACCTCCCATGGGAGGATATTGTGTGGTGGGGCCCACATGAGCACCTAACCCCTCAAATCCCCTTGAACACCTTTAACTCCCCATGAATTTATTGAGCCAAATCATTCTTCATTTATTTTGGGTGAACTCTCCACCTTCCTTCCCCTTTAATTGTGCCAACACAATTAATTAATGCCATAATTAATTAATTTATGGTGTGATGAATTCTTTTGAATTCATTTGAATTGCATGGTATCTTTAAAATATTAGGGAGCCTATTATTTTATTGTCTTGGAAAATATTCTGTTGGGAGGCTTTGAGATAATTAAGAACAAAGTGTTCTTCCACGAAGAACATCCTCTGCACTTCTTAAACAGGGGAAAGAATTTGAGGCGACGCCCAAAAAGAACGTCAGTCTTCCTTCCTCTTCCTCTACTTCAAGGGAGAAGACGTCTCCCTCGAAGAACGTCACCAACAACGACGCTTCCTCCTCGGACGCACCCTGACGACAATGAATCGATGCTGTTGTCAACGAACGAACTTCGAATCAAGGTAGAGGAATTTGGTTTATTTATTTGAATGTGTGAATTATACCCTCATACTTCGGTGATTATATTTGGACTGAAGGTGGCTAATTATTTTTTTATCAATTAACGTGGAGGGCTCGGGCCGAACAAACATGGACCGATGACCCTCCGTTGGTTCCTGATTGTGTTAAAAATGGAGCCAGAGCGAAACGGGTGTGGTGTCGTCGCACCACGCTGGAGGAAGAAGACCATGGCCATGACGCGGCAGCGATCGAAGGTGGAAGAAACCGAAGGCCGCAGCCAGGCCGGGCCGAGGCAATGGTGTACGGGCACTGTCACACTAGATGCGTGGAGAAAAATTGTGGCCCACATCCATGGGGCCCTCAGCTAGAGAAGAATCGGTCAGCCTCGTGGCAGCCGAGCTGGACAATCGCGGCACCCGCAGGCGCCGCGCGATGGGGGAACTGCGACCCACAACCATGGGCCGCTCACCGGGAAAACCGGCCAGCTGCCTGTAGGCCGGGCTGAAGAATTGTGGCACCACTTTGTGTCGCGTGGTAGGAATAGCGGCCCGCTGTGTGGGCCCCTCATGCCTAACAGAACCGGCCGGCTTTGGGCAGCCGGGCAGGGAGGGGCAACGCCACTCAGCGCTGTCGGGCGAAACGGACCGGCCCGCTCAGTGTGCCGGGTCCGCAGGTGTGTCGCGCCCCACCGGGACGTGCCAACCCCCCAGCCGGGTCAGACCCTCCAAACTGGGACATACCGACCCCAAGCTGGATCGGACCCGCCGAGTCCAGTCGGGCTACCCCCCAGCCCAATGGGCTTGACGGGCCGGACCCGACATCACCTAAATGTGAATATCTTCAAGACTACGCGACCAAACGACGTGGCGTCTACGGAACTGGTACCCTCATGACTAGGTGGTCCTTTTCAGATACTCTAAGTGAGTTTTGGAAAACATTGTAAAACGTCCTGGTTTGGAATGAACATAAATCCAACTGGGCCCCTGGAACGGAAAACCTAATAACTCTCAGACCCGGCGTCCAATTGATGTTCCATCTGTCACGTTGGGTTCCTTATGATGAGACGGAACTTCAGGATACATCAAATCTAGACTTCATGACAGTTTATGTATCGACCCCCTTTCCTCGAGTAGTGGACCCTCCCGGAATAGAGTGTGTTGTGTGCGGTAATCTTAGTGCTGGCGGTGACGACTACTGTACTGGAATCCTCTGTGGGTTCGAAGACAACAATTGTTGTACCGGAATCCTATGTGGGTTCGACAGTTCTGACTTCTGTTCATGTATCCTATGTGGGTTTGACAGAATATATGGTCTTGTATCCTGTGTGGGTCCGACAGCTTAGCTGGTCCTGTATCCTGTGTGGGTCTGACAGCTTCGACGAGATAGCTGGTCCTGTATCCTGTGTCGGTCCAACAGCTTAGCTGGTTCTGTATCCTGTGTGGGTCCGATAGCTTAGATGATCTGGTGCTTACATCTGAACATTTATATCTCTCTACCATTTTTGAATACCTTTGTGAGTTGGGTCATGTATTTCAACCATTATCAACATGGTGATTGACATTACTTCCTTTGTGGAGTTGGTTTGTGCTTGGGCTAGAGAGTTGGAGCCAGACTGAGATGGGTAACTTAGGTATTTGTATTGGAATATACCTAAGTAGTGTTGCTTGATACTTCATGATTGTATCTTTCTTCTTTTTTTATCCTTAGTAGATATTGTGAGACCTTGCGTGTCTTGGGGTTCCTACTGAGTATCATTATACTCACCCCTGGATGGGCTATGTTCGAACCTAGTTGTGTTGGAGGCAGACGATGGACAGTGCTGACGGAGGCTGAGAGTGGCACGACTGGATGGTACCCAGAGGTAGACATTACGACGAGTTGGAACACAGAGGAGACTGACTTATGTGAGTGCTAAGGTGGCCATATGTACCAACCCTTCAGGTTGGAACCCCATAGGACAATCCAGGAGATTCTCTTTACTTTCATCTGTTTCTCCCTTTTCACTTGTACTTGTTGTTCAGTTGGGTTTGTATACTGTCCCATTTACTTTATAACACACTATTTTGTATTCAGTTTTACTTAGTTTTTTACTTCATGTTGTGTACTCTGTTGTGTTTGATTACTTTTATAAAGGCAATGCCTTCCCAACATAGGGATTTACGCCTTGGGTGCTAGTCGCCAGCCCCTGGCCTATGAAGGAAGGCTTGGGGTTGTCGCGGCATGGGCCTCGAGGACGGGTCGCATCAAACTAGTATCAGAGGAGTCAGTTCTACCGTAGAACTTAGACTCTAATTCTTTTAATAGAAATAGTGATAATTTTTTTGGGCGTGGTTATCAGTTTAGGGAAACCGGTGTCTGTGTGTCAGCCGACGTATCCACACACTAGGACTCTGACTTCTGATCTCCGACTCAATACACGAAAACACTGATTGCATGTGTGTTTCCTTTGAAAGCATTTTCTTTGTGATTACATTGTGTCAGCTCACTAGTTATACTGTTTTAACCATGGAGCACCTATTTCTTTTTGGGATGGCCCCACAAAGGCAGCCAACTAGGGTTCTGAGTTTCGTACGATATGGTAGCCCACCGGGAAAAGAGGCCTCGGTGTAGGGCCCCATCACAGAGGAGGAATGAGCGGAACCACTACCCGCTGGGCCACTGATACCACCAGCTCCAGCAGCAGAGAGTGCATGCCGCTTGAGTGCACTGTATGAGTTCCAGTGCCAGAGGCCGCCTAGGTTTCAGGGAGAGACGGACCCACATGCAGTTGAGGATTCGTTGGTGGCTGTCATGAGAGTTTTCAGATTGGTAGGGACACCAGCCGACGTCATTGTGATCCTTGCTGCGAGTCTCCTGCATGCAGCAGCAGAAAGATGGTGGAGCCTGATGATCCAGGTGCATGATGAGGCATCATTACTCTAGGAAAAATTTGAGAGCCTGTTCCAGGTAGAGTTTGTTCCAGCCACCCTTCGTACAGTGCGGATTCAGGAGTTACTACATCTACAGTAGGGTAGCAAGGTTGTATCTCAGTATGAGGTTCACCAACCTCTCATTCTACTCCACGAATATGGTGCGGGACTCGTTCTTCAGGGCTTGGACATTCGAGTAGGGACACAGGCTTGAGATCAGGGCTTCGACAAATCCCCTCAGCATCTCAACGCAGGCGGGGGTGTTGGAGAGAGCCCTTCTAGTAGAGAGTTTTCCCGCTGAGCAGTCACTAGCAGTGAGACCCACCACAGGGCGACATGTAGCGGAGTCTTCTGCAGCCGGCAGTAGACAGATTTCACAGAGGTCCAAGTGTACCAGGACATCAGGTGGGCGATCTCAGGATACAGGTTTGGTTGTGAGGAGCACACGAAATATAGTCAAGTATACAAGGAGAAGGCAGTGCTATGCATGCGGTGGGAAGGGCCACATGGATTTTGACTACCCGACCCACCATGCAGATGATCAGCAAACAGTAGAGGGACCTCCCCAGCAGAGGCAGAGGTTTGACCGTGGTGGTCCTCCGGGAGCAGACGGACGTGGAAAAGGTGTTGGTCGAGCAGCGGGTGGTGGACGACGCTTCGAGGCTCTAACACCACCACCACCGGAAGGACCACCCCGCCCACAGGGATCTGGCTGACAAAGGCGGCTCAGCTCGAGGCAGTCGAGGCCTATGACCACAGCGCACCTAATATTATTCTAGGTACTATCTGTGTCTACTCTACCCTTGTTGTAGTACTTATAGACACAGGTGTGAGTCATTCTTTCATTTCCGTTGCCTTGTTCGGAGCTCCGAGATTCTGACGGAGCTGTTGGCTCGATCTTTACGGATATAGACTCCTACGGAAGTAGACTTCATGATTAAGCACTGGTTCTGGTAGTGTGAGCTTACTCTAGGAGGCGAGAGCTTCTACTGGGATCTTCTTGTAGCGGTGTCAAGGCCTTAAGACCTCATCTTAGGTATGGATTGGTTATCATTAGTTCATGCTCAGATTGACTATATTAAGTGAAAAGTGCAGTGTATCTACACGGATGGGCCTAGGTTCACCTTCACCAGTGAGAATGGATCCTATGCAGCATAGGGTGGACTTACACAGAGGAGGGGGTAGCCGCTCACACATCAGTTGGCTAGTCTCATCCTTGGAGTGGTTGATGTGTGGAGTCCGAGTATTCCTGTTGTGTTGGATCAGTACGCGGATGTTTTCCCTAAATACATTCCAGGACTACCTCCTCGCAGAGAGGTAGACTTATATATTGACATGTACCTCGGGACAGCACCGATATCTACTCCAACATATCGGATGTCTCCCACCGAGCTTCGTGAGTTGTGGGTACAGCTGTAGGACTTAAAGGGGAAGTGATTTATCTGACCTAGTGTTTCACCATGGGCATCCCCAATTTTTTCTCCAAGAAAGAGGATGGGATCTTGCGACAGTTTCTCAACTATCGTCGCCTGAATTAAGTGGTCGTGAATAACAAGTACCCACTCCCGAGGATTGAAGACCTCATTGATCAGCTCAAGGGAGCACTATGGCTCTCAAAGATAGACCTTAGGTCATGCTATCACCAGCTCATAGTTCGAGACAAGGATGTGCAGAAGACAGCCTTCAGGTGTCGGTATGGCCCCTAAGAGTTCTTGGTTATTCCATTCGGTGTAACCAATGCTCTAGTAGTGTTCATGAGTCTCATGAATAGGATCTTTTGGCCTTACCTCGATTGCTTGGTCATAGTCTTCATCGACGAACTACTGATTTACTCAACTACTGAGTAGGAACATGCCTACCATTTGCGGGTAGTACTGGATACACTCCGAGAGCACCAGCTATATGGTAAACTCTTGAAGATTCAGTTATGGATTCAAGAGGTTCAATTTTTGGGACACGTCATCTCGGAGGCCAGAGTTGTAGTGGATCCAGTGAAGATCGAGGTAGTACATGCTTGAGATCCACCCAGGAGTGTAACAGAGGTGCAAAGTTTTCTAAGACTGGCTAGATACTATCAGAGATTTTATGCCAGACTTCTCAGAGTAGCAGCACTGCTTTCATCATTGACAAAGAAGGGGAAACCCTTTGTGTGGTCAGAGAGATTCCAGTAGAGCTTTCAGGAGATGAGGTAGAGATTGACCAGTGCTTCCATCTTGAGGCTACCATAGGAGGGTGTTGGGTACATAGTGTACTGCGATGCATTAGGGACTGGACTCGGGTGTGTCCTGATGCAGGAGTGAGCAGTGATCCCATATGGTTCACAATAGTTGAGGTAGCATGGGAAGAACTACACTACCCATGACATGGAGTTAGCAGAAGTGGTCTTTGCCTTGAAGATGTGGTGGCACTATCTAATGGGTGAGCGTTTTAAAGTCTATTATGACCACCATATTCTCAAGTACATCTTCTAGCAGAAGGACCTGAACCTGAGACAACGGCGATGGCTCGAGTTCCTCCAGGACTATGACTTTGAGATATTATATACTCCTGGGAAGGGGAACGTAGTAAAATATGCTCTCAGCAGGATATCCAACATTCAACTTCCAAGACAGGTGACAGATCAGCTAGCCGCATTGCAGATATCCTTTGTGGATAGAGATGGATCAGCCTTTCTGTAGTCTCTCACAGTTACTCCTCCACTCCTTCAGCGAGTCTAAGAGGCACAGCGTGGGGACGTTGACTGTGAGGCACGACGTGGTCACATATACTCAGGGCATGCACCTGATGGATTTTCTGAAGTTGGGGAACATGTCATATTCTTCAGAGGACGGACCATGGTACCAGTTTCACTATATGCGGAGGTATTGAGGGAGTTCCACACTTCCCCTCTAGTGGTACATACAGGAGTGCTGAAGATGTATCAGGACCTCAGATGTAACATCCCAAGTAAGTAATGAATAATAGATATTTTTTTATCTATGTCTATTAATGAATTAGATAGTGTTTTATAGGCTTAAAATGAGAATAAATCAAATCTTAAGCATGGAATACACTAATATTTTTAAAAGATTATTTTACTGCATTTTGATGGCAAACCATTTTTAAATCAAACTTTTGAAAATTTTAGAAGCTCTATTTGTCGAAATAAACTTATTCATTATAATTGGGGCATTGAAATTTACTTTGGGTAAATTTTTGGTATTTTTCGGATAAGTTCATTTTTTAATGAATAGTTAAAAATACTGCATTTTACATCAAAACTGCTTTTTCATATAATTTAATTATATGGCTAGATTATATTTTTAATTTGTCTTAAAGTGTAAATAGAATATATTTTTACCATTTAATCCAATAGTAGTCGTTGGAATTAATTTCACTTTGAAATTTGACTTAAACTAGTGTCAATCTTTTGATACTTATTGTTTCATAAGAACACATGATTTGCTCTGACAGCGGGAATTAATTATTAAATTAATTAATGTAACTTATATGTTTTTAATTTTGTAAAATTGAAATCATTTTTGAATTCGGAATATCAAGTATATATTAAGGTAATGTTTTGGTATTTTTTTGAAAAACATCAATTTTTGATGAATAGTGAAACCACTAAGTGGTACTTAAAAACTGATTTTTCGTTTAAATGAAATTTTACGACCTCTGTGTTTTGAATTTCAAAAAATCTGACATACATGGTTGTCATTAAGAAGTAAAATTTGGTTCAATGGGATTAAAATAATTTTTTGGTGAATAGTAACTTTTATGTTTTTAATCGCGATTAGAGGTAATTATTGCAATTTAAGGCAAAAATGATATTATAATAAAATGAAAATACCTAAAAACATGTCCTACCCTTATTGGATTTGTCATGGAGGACGAAGAAAACCCATGGGTCTATTTTTGGGACCCCATGGAGCCACATGGGTAAGATAAAGACATTAATTCTTTTTATTTAATGTAAAAGTAAAAATGACACAAACATGAGTTGTTTTACTAAAACAATTTTTTACATGGGGCTATAAAAGTCAGATTTTTGACTATAAATATTCATTAAAAAGCTAAAAGGATTTCCTACATCATGATATATTTTTTATAATTTTTAGACATTAAATAAATTAAATTATTAATGACATAATGATGATGCAGCGATTACCTCATTATTTAACAATTTAAAAAAAATGAAAAGATAATGTAAAATCTAAGACCTACACATGTCAAAAACTTATTGGATGGGTGGATTTCGAACTATTATCACCTTATCCTCGAAATATATAATTTATGGACCTTTTAAATACGAAAATCATTTTATAATAAAGTATCCTTTTATAACTTTCCAAGAGTGCCCCTCCTCTCCTCTTATAAAAGGTCCCCACCTCTACCACCTTACCCACAATTACAAAGCCTTTTTCTCAGCCAAAACCTGCCCATTTTGTCTCTACACATCCACATATAACTCTTATATGCCTCACATTGGGCAAAAGTCTTCCCAAGGAAGCTTTTGAGCTCAAATCAAAAAGAGTTACCCGATTTAAAGGTAATGTCTTCTCTTGTGTTCTTATGTTTTATTTTGCTTCTCCAACCCCCTAAACTCTTTTTATTCATTTATTATGTAACAACAACAGTATCTTACATATACTAGGATGTTTTTATAAGAAGTATTCTAGCTACACTTACACACACCTACATCTAATCATTAAAGAACATACGGTTTTTGTGGATGGTGAATTTCTGCCTCACGAAATAATGATTGTTCAATATTATTTTATCACCTTCAAAGGTGGACATTAAGATTACACTATATTTATATATGATATATAATATGTTTATATTTTACTTAAGTTTCGGTATTTTTCATTTATGGCATACCTTTATGGTTTCCATTAAGGGTAAACGCGATATCTTCATTTTAGGAAGTGCGGACTACCGCCCCCTCAAAGTGATTTGATTCGTTAATTCTATATGTGGGACCTATAAAGGATGTAATTAATGATATTATATATGATACAATACTAGAATTATAATATACATTTATATCATTATGATTCCATTCGATAAAATACGAAATAGAAATGAAATTAGCGTTCATGTGTACATACGACTTACCGTCTCCATGAACGTTGTATTTCATTTATTACCTCTAAACGTTATGTAATAGTATAAATTCATGTATATACCAGATATATATGATATATATGATATCTAAATCATGAGTATAACTCCGGATATAATATATACATGAACAAATTGTAATTATAAAGAGTTCATTTTTGACTCAAGTACTAATGATCGTCAAAACGACCATTATAAACTTAAATAATAACATAGTGTTCATGACATGGTAATAAATGATATAAAAGAAATAATAAACTTGGAAAAGGTTCATAATCAAGTAGAAATTAACTCAAGTTTATTATTCAAGAGATTAAAGAATGATCAAGTCAAGTCGGATACGAGGTATGGGACTTCGTCTCGATCTCCTTTCATTGAGGCATATTTTTGTTTTATACACAACCTTCTTTTATACGCTTTATAAAACCCTTTGACTTTTATGTTTATCCAAAAGGAATATTTTTTATACGTAGTGTTTTACTAAATAACAAAAGGGAATGTTTTTGTCATACGTATGCGGAGACAACGACTTCTCCATCGTCGTGACCATTATTTGAGTTTCGGGTTCCTCTACAAGCCATACATTTTTTAAAATTAAAAATAAATACCATGTTTTACTTTTCTATTATTTTGGTATTGAAAATGGTTTTCATAATGTTTTTTATCAATGAGTTGTATTGATATCTTGTGATTGAAATGTGGAAATGTTATGTTTACTTTATGCATGTTTTACGTGATACGATTATGATATGGTTCTTGGGCATTGTTATGAAGATGGGTGGTTTTGTGATAAACTAAGGGAGGTTGAGCCCGATATAGCTCTCCAATGCATTGGGTAACGCGAAGGAGTTATACTTTAAGGTTTCTCCAATTAGATTTAGGTAATATACTGTGATGGGTATTCCAAACGTAACCAAGAGGGTTACTCCCTACGTAAGAATTTTATGAATGCCTCAAGTTACCTTTGTGTCTTATGATTTCTATGATTTATTCATGATTTGATGAGGTATGTTAAAGTGCTTATGTTTTATGAGTAGAGTGTGATTTCATTGATTCTTGTGTATACATGTACTCATATTTCCTTTCCATATTTTTATATCCCTTACTGAGCTTTTTTATGCTCATCCCAAGTTTTTGAAATATTTTTCATAGGTCAAGCGAAGGGTACATGATATGATGATAATGTCAAGGAAGTTTCAAGAAAGAATCCATGTTTTATTTTAAATATGTTTCCGTTGATGGGAAAAATGAATTCTATCTTTTATGTAACCACTTTTTTTAAATGTGGAATGTAATGGAAGTTTTATGATCTAATTCTCTAATACTCTAAACCTGAAAAGATCCTCAATGTGTAATCTTGTAATAACTCAAAATTAAGTAAGGTTTAATGTTGGGGCCTTATAGTTGGTATCAGAGGTCGGTTTAGAAAACTTTAGGAGTTATATTTTATTAAATGATTATCCAAAAATATTTTTTTATGGTAAAATTGAAATGATATAGCATTTGAAGATTACCATGTTGCTTCATCTAAGACATGTTTGTTCATAATGGTTTTCCGTAGAGGAAACAGGGAAGCGCTGCTTGGAAGGAAAACAGAAGGAAATAACCTTCCGAATCAGCATCCTGAGATGGTTGGAATTGGAACTGAACTGGTTTTTTGCAGTAATGGCTCAGTTGACTCAAGCGATAAATGGTGGTGGTATCCATGCATGAGATCAGCCAGATCAACCACAGTGGAACAGGTGAGTGGTGGAACATTTCATGAGGAAACATACCCCATCATTCAGAGGATCATCTGCCTTGTGCTAGCTGAAGGGTGGATTAAAGCACTAGAGATGATTTTTGATATCATGGGGTGTTCAGACAATCAAAAGGTTAGTCTTGCTATTTACCGTTTGGAGGGTGAAGCAGATCAGTGGTGCTCAATGGTTAAAAATATCACGGACGCTGATGAGATTGATGCTCTTGACTAGGATGAATTCAAAGGTATGTTTCTTGAGAAGTATTTTCCTAAGGCAGATCGACTTAGGATGGAAAAACAATTCTTGTAATTGAGGCAAGAGGAATACTCAGTGGCCGCCTATGAAGAGAGGTTCACTCGATTAGAAAGGTATGCTCCAAATTTTATCTGAGACCTTGATAGTAAAATCAATCATTTTTACTCAGGATTAAAGCCAAAATATCCAAGGGATTTAGCTACTCGTGAGTTCAAAAGTTATGAAAAGCTTGTTCGATGTGCTGAGAAGGTGGAAAATGGAGTTTTCTGATGATCAAGTGTTCTATAACAACTAGTAGAAGAATAGACCAAGGTGGCAGGAGAAAGGAAAGAATTCTTCAAAAAGGTCTGACGGTAAGAAAACTAAGTTTCCAGTTTGTGATAAATGTGGTAAAAGGCATGCTGGGGAATGTCTTTTGAATTCTGGAAAGTGTTACCGATGAGGAAAGATGGGACATAAGGCTCGTGATTTCACTAAAAAATATCAAGGTGATGGAAAGATCAAATCTGATTTATAGTTAGTGAAATGTTTTAAGTGCAATGAGATGGGTCACTATACAAATGAGTGTCCGACAAAGAGCTCGAGTGATGGGAAGCAGTTACACTACAAGCAGAAAGGGGTGGCGAAATCCTTTGCAACTACTTCAACAGATGTCGGGCAATCAAATGAAGTTGTATCAGGTACTTTGTTTGTTTTTTCAGATTATGCCAGTGTGTTGTTTGATTCAGGGTCTACACATTCTTTCATCTCTGATAACATTTCTAGTAAAATGGGAATACCATCTCAAGAAATAACTCTTAAACTTGTGGTAAAAATAGCTGGGGGAAATGTTGAGGCAAAAAGAATTTATAAGAATCTTCCTATCCTCATCCGTAGAAAGAACCTACTTTCGAACCTTATTATTTTACCTATAGTAGAGTTTGATGTTATCCTGGGTATAGATTGGCTCTCTATTTACCATGTTAAGATTGACTGTAGAGCTAAAGAATTTTCTTTTTAGAAATACTTTCAGTTTGTGTACAAGAATGAACCCTTACTTTTGATAACATATCAAGAGGCTGAGAAACTTGTAAAAGATCGAAATGAATGTTACCTTGCACACATCATTGAAAATAAAGGAACTGTTCAGATTAATGATCTTCCAGTGGTAAATGAGTATCATGATGTTTTTCTTGATGAGTTGCCTCGAATAATACCAGATCGGGAAGTTGAATTTAATATTTACTTAGTTCCTGATGCTAAGAAAATTTTAAAACCCCCTTATCGAATGGCTAAAACGGAACTTTTGGAGTTGAAGGAGCAATTGCAAGATTTATTAGATAAAGGTTTCATTCGACCTAGCACATCACCATGGGGTTCTCCTATTTTATTTGTTAAAAAGAAAGATGGTTAAATGAGACTTTGCATTGATTATAGAGCCTTGAATAACATCACTGTTAAGAACAAATATCCTTTGACTCATATCGATGATTTGTTTGATCAGCTCCAGGGAGCTCAGTATTTTTCAAAGATTGACCTGAGATCGGGGTACCATCAGCTGAAGGTAAAGGAAGCAGATGTTCCGAAGACTGAATTTCGTACAAGATATGGCCATTATGAATTTGTAGTAATGCCTTTTCGGCTAACCAATGCACCTCCTGTATTCATGGACTTAATGAATAGGGTTTTCCATGAGTTCTTGGATTAGTTTGTGGTGGTTTTCATTGATGATATTTTGGTGTTTTCTAAAAGTAAATAGGAGCATGAAAGACATTTAAGGGTTATTTTGAAAACCTTAAAAGAAAATAAATTGTATGTGAAATTCAGCAAGTGTGAGTTTTGGTTGCAACAAATTTCTTTCCTTGGTCACATTGTTTCTAAAGATGGGATAACTGTTGATCCTGGAAAAACAAAGGTTGTTGAAGAATGGCCAAGACCCACAAATGTAACTGAGATTCGTAGATTCCTTGGTTTGGCAGGCTATTAACGAAGGTTTGTTAGAAATTTTTCACAGTTATCTAGTCCAATGACTAAGCTAACTCGGAAGGGTGTTAAGTTTATCTAGACAAAATAATGTGATGATTGTTTTCAGTAACTAAAAAAAAGATTGGTGAATGCTCCAGTTTTGGCACTACCTTCCAGGAATTGTGATTTTGTTATCTACAGTGATGCTTCATTGAAAGGACTTGGTTGTGTCCTAATGCAGAATGATCAGGTAATTGATTATGCTTCACGTCAGTTGAAAACTCATGAGGTAAATTACCCTACACATGATTTGGAATTAGCTGCTGTTGTTTTTGCTTTAAAAATTTGGAGGCATCATTTGTATGGAGTAAAGTGTGAAATATATACCGATCACAAAAGTTTAAAGTATATATTCACTCAGAAAGAATTGAACATGAGACAGAGGAGATGTTTGGAATTAATCAAGGATTATTATTATACAATTCATTACCATCCGGGAAAAGAAAATAAAGTGGTTGATGCTTTGAGTCGAAAAAGTAATGCTTCATTTAAAATGTTGTGTTTGGAACGTGATCCTTTGGTTAAGGATTTGATGAACTTTGGCATAGAAGTTTTTGGTGCAGGATGTTCTTCTGTTTTGTTTCAGGTATCAGTGAAATATTCTCTATCAGACAGAATCAAGAAAGAACAGAAGCAAGACAGTGAGTTGCAGAAAAAGGTAGAGCTGGTTCAGAAGGGTAAGTTGCCTAAATTCAACATTGATAATGATTGTGTTTTGAGATTTGGGAAGAGCTTGTGTGTGCCTTGTGATTCACAGTTGAAGAGAGAGTCGTTATGTGAAGCTCATAGTTCTCCGTTTTCAGTCCATCCTGGCAGTACTAAGATGTACAGAGATCTGCGAGAGTATTACTGGTGGGATGGAATGAAAAGAGATATTGCTGATTTTGTTGTGAAGTGTTTGACTTGTCAGTAAGTTAAAGCAGAGCGGCAGTTACCGAAAGGGATGATCCAACCTTTAACAATGTCAGATTGGAAATAGAAAAATATATCCATGGACTTCATTGTGGGATTGCCGAAGACACCTTGAGGTAATAATTCAATCTGGGTTATTGTTGATCGCTTGACTAAATCTGCTCATTTCCTTGTTATACGAGATAATTTTTCCCTAGATCAACTTTCCCGTTTGTATATTAAAGAGATAGTCAGGTTACATAGAGTTCCTCTCTCCATTGTATCTGACCGTGATCCCAGGTTCACTTCTAACTTTTGGAAAGGCCTTCAGAAGTCATTGGGTACTGAATTAAAATTTAGTACAGCTTTTCATCCTCAATCATATGGGTGTTCAGAATGAACAATTCAGACTTTGGAAGATATGCTACGTGCTTGTTCAATGGATTATCAGGGAAGTTGGGACCAAAATCCTTCCTTGGTTTAATTTTCATATAATAACAGTTTGCATTCTAGTATACAGATGGCACCATTTGAGGCGTTATATGGGAAGCAGTGTCGAAATCCAACTTTCTGGGATGAAGTTGGTGAAAGGAAGCTAATGGGACCAGAATTGGTAGAAGAGTTGACAGAAAAAGTTCAGCTGATACAGAAACACATGAGAATAGCTCAGAGCAGGCAGAAGAGTTATGCGGACAACAGGAGGAAGGATCTATCTTTCGAGGTAGGTGATCATGTTTTTCTCAAAGTCTCACCATGGAAAAGTGTGATGCGATTTGGTAAGAAAGGAAACTGAGTCCAAGGTTCATTGGACCATATGAAATTCTAGAGAGAGTTGGATCAATTTCTTACCGAGTGGCTTTACCTCCGAGTTTATCTCAGTTACACAGTGTTTTTCATGTTTCAATGTTAAGTACATGCCAGATTCATCTCATGTTTTGAGTCCAGAGGTAGTTTAGCTAGAAGAGAACCTATCTTATGAGGAACAACCGGTCCAGATTCTTGACCACAGGGAGAAAGTGTTACGGAATAAGGTGATTCATCAGGTAAAGGTTTTGTGGAAAAACCACATGATTGAAGAGGAAACATGGGAATCTGAAAATGCAATGAGGGCTAAATACCCCCCACTTATTCGATAAGTAAGTAAATTGTGGGAATGCAATTTTCTGAAGTGGGAAGGATGTAACATCCCAAGTAAGTAATGAATAATAGATATTTTTTATCCATGTCTATTAATGAATTAGATAGTGTTTTAGAGGCTTAAAATGAAAATAAATCCAATCTTAAGCATGGAATACACTAATATTTTTAAAAGATTGTTTTACTGCCTTCTGATGGCAAACCATTTTTAAATCAAACTTTTGACAATTTTATAAGCTATATTTGTCGAAATAAACATATTATTTATGATTGGGACATTGAAATTTACTTTGGGTAAATTTTTGGTATTTTTCCGATAAAGTTCATTTTTAAATGAATAGTGAAAAATACTGCATTTTACATCAAAACTGATTTCTCATATAATTTAATTATATGTTTAGATTATCTTTTTAATTGGTTTTAAAGTGTAAATAGAATATATTTTTTCCATTTAATCCTATAGTGGTCGTTAGAATTAATTTCACTTTGAAATTGGACTTAAACTAGTGTCAATCTTTTGATACTTATTGTTTCATAAAAACACGCTATTTGCTCTGACAGATGAATTAATTATTAAATTAATTAATGTAAATTATATGTTTTGAATTTTTTAAAATAGACATCATTTTTTAATTCATAATATCAAATATATCTTAAGGTGATGTTTTGGTATTTTTCTGAAAAACTTCAATTTTTGATGAATAGTGAAACCACTAAGTGGTACTTAAAAACTGATTTTTCGTTTAAATGAAATTTTACCACCTCTGTGTTTTGAATTTAAAAAATACAACATACATGGTTTTCATTAAGAAGTAAAATATTGTTCAATGGGATTAAAATAATTTTTTTGGTGAATATTAACTTTTTTGTTTTTAATCGCGATTAGAGGTAATTATTGCAATTTAAGGAAAAATGATATTATAGTAAAATGAAAATACCTAGAAACATGTCCTACCCTTATTGGATGTGTCATGGCCGACCAAGACAACCCATGGGTCGATTTTTGGTACCCCATGGATCCACTTGGGTATGATAAAGAAATTAATTCTTTTTATTTAATGTAAAAGTAAAAAAGACACAAACATGAGTTGTTTTACTAAAACAATTTTTTACATGGGGTTATACAAGTCATATTTTTTACTATAAATATTAATTAGAAATCTAAAAATATTTCCTAAATCATGATATATTTTTTATAATTTTTATACATTAAATAAAGTAAATTATTTATGACATAATGATGATGCAGCGACTACCTCATTATTTAATGATTTAAAAAAATGAAAATATAATGTAAAATCTAAGACCTACACATGTAAAAAACTTATTGGATGGGTGGATTTCAAACTATTATCACCTTATCCTCGAAATATATAATTTTTGGACCTTTTAAATCCGAAAATCATTTTATAATAAAGTATCCTTTTATAACTTTCCAAGAGTGCCCATTTTCTCCTCTTATAAAAGGCCCTCACCTCTACCACCTTACCCACACTTCCAAAGCATTTTTCTCGGCCAACCCCTACGCATTTTGTCTCTCCACATCCCTCTATAACTCTTAGAAGCCTCAATTTGGGCAGAAGTTTTCCCAAGGAAGCCTTTGAGCTCAAATCAAAAAGAGTTACCTGATTTAAAGGTAGTGTCTTCTCTTGTGTTCTTATGTTTTATTTTGCTTCTCCAACCCCCTAAACTGTTTTTATTCATTTCTTGTGTAACAACACCATTATATTCCATATACTAGTATGTTTTATAAGAAGCATTCGAGCTACACTTACACACACCTACATCTACTCATTAAAGAACATACTGTTTCTGTGGATGGCGAATTTCTGCCTCACAAAATGATGATTGTTCAATATTCTTTTAACACCTTAAAAGGTGGCCATTAAGATGACACGATATTTATATATGATATATAATATGTTTATGTTTTACTTAAGCTTATGTATTTTTCATTTATGGCATACCTTTATGGTATCCATTATAGGTAAACGCGATATCTTCATTTTAGGAAGTGCGGACTACCGCCCCCTCAAAGTGATTTGATTCGTTACGGCCATATGTGGGACATATAAAGAATGTAATTAATGATATTATATATTATACAATACTGGTATAATAATATACATTTATATCATTATTATTACATTCCATAAAATACGAAATAGAAATGAAAGTAGCATTCATGCGTACGTACGGCTTACCGTCTCCATGAACGGTGCATTTCATTTCTTACCTCTAAACGTTATGTAATATTATAAATGCATGTATATATTGGATATATATGATATATATGATATCTACATCATGAGTATAACTCTGGATATAATGGATACATGAACAACTTGTAATTATAAAGAGTTCATTTTTGACTCAAGTACCAATGATCGTTAAAACGACCGTTATAAACTTAAATAATAACATAGTGTTCATGAAATGGTAATAAATGATATAAAAGAAATAATGAACTTGAAAAAGGTTCTTGCGCAAGTAAAATTTAACACAAGTTTATTATTCAGGAGATTAAAGAACGATCAAGTCAAGTCGGATACGAGGTATGGGACTTCTCCGCCGCCGTGACCATTATTTGAGTTTCGGCTTCCTCTACAAGCCATACTTTTTTTTAAATTAAAAATAAATAACATGTTTTACTTTTCTTTTATTTTGGTATTGAAAATGGTTTTCATAATGTTTTTTTTTGTCAATGTGTTGTATTGATGTCTTGTGATTGAAATTTAGAAATGTTAAGTTTCCTTTATGCATGTTTTACGTGATACGATTATGATATGGTTCTTGGGCATTGTTATGAAGACGGGTGGTTTCGTGATAGACTAAGGGCGGGTGAGCCTGATATAGATCTCCAATGCATTGGGTAATGCATAGGAGTTAAATGTTAAGGTTTTTCCGAAGAGATTTAGGGAATATATTGTGATGGGTATTCCAAACGTAACCAAGAGGGTTACTCCCTACGTAAGAATGTTATGAATGCCTCAAGTTACCATTATGTCTTATGATTTCTATGATTTATTCATGATTTGATGAGGTATGTTAAAGTGCTTATGTTTTATGAGTATAGTATGATTTCATTGATTCTTGTGTATACATGTACTCATGTTTCCTTTCCATATTTTTATATCCCTTACTGATCTTTTTATGCTCATCCCATGTTTTTGAAATGTTTTTCACGGGTCAAGCGAAGGGTACATGATATGATGATAGTGTCAAGGAAGTGTCAAGAAATAATCCATGTTTTATTTTAAATATGTTTCTGTTGATGAGAAAAATGAATACTATCTTTTATGTAACCACTTTGTTTAAATGTGGAATTTAATGCAAGTTTTATCATCTAATTCTCTAAAACTCTAAACCTGGAAACATCCTCAATGTGTAATCTTGTAATAACTCAAGATTAACTAAGGTTTAAGGCTGGGGCCTTCACTACCACAAAAAAGTTTTTCGCAGCGCCCCCCCTTTATCAGCGCTAACGAAAAAAGCGCTGATAGAGGGGCCCCCTTTATCAGTGCTTGTTTAGTAGCGCTGATAAAGGAGGGGGGCCTGTATCAGCACTTTTTTTAAAAGCGCTGATAAAGGGTCGGATTCAAAAAAAATTAAAAATATATTAATATATTAATATATAAATATATTTATATTGTTATATAAATATAATATATAATTTTTAAATATATTTTAGATAAGTATAAATGTACATTTACACTTATTATACCTAATATATAAGATATTTAATGAAAATGGCTTCTTAAAAAATTTAAAAAAAAATTTAATTAATAATTTGATAATTATTATGGAGTAATAGTCATTTAATAACAATTTGAAGAATAAAAAAATTAAAAAAATTAAAAAAAGATCCAAAATATGTTGAAAACGCAACTCAAACTTCAAACGGCCATAACTTTTGATCCGGGTGTCCGTTTGAGCTCTACCACATATCAAATCGAAGCCTACGACGAGATCTACATCGCTGTTACCGCGTATAACCCCATTCAAGCAAATTTCTATGCCAAAAGAGGCCTAGAAGGCCTCCAAAACTGAGTTTTTAGTCGGGATACCTCAATTTTTTAACATTTTGTGGATTTTCACCCTCGTTTAAGGGGGTATTATTGTATTTTTTGGCGGGTTATGAATTTATTCCAAGGAATTACATTCATATTGATATTATGTCTTTGAAATTTCATCCTTTTTTATAATGAACTGCTATTTATAATAAAAAATATAACAATATATTCATATTTTTTATATATTCACACCTAAAAATTTAATTATAAATATAAATAATAAAATATATTTACATATAAAATATATTAGCTTTATATAAATAATAACTAACATCCATTTTATTTAAAATACAAATATATGAATATTTATATACCTATATATTAATCTAACTATATATATATTAATCTAACTATATATATATATATTAATCTAATAACTATATATATATTAATATAACTATATACATATATATATATTAGTATTACTATAAATATATATATTAATATCACTATATATATTTTAATATAACTATATATATATATATTCATATAACTATATATATGTTAATATAACTATATATATATATATATATATTAATATAAATATATATTAATATATGAATAAATATAACTCTATATATATATATAGATATATATTAATATCACTATATATATATATATTAATATTACTATATATATATTTATATAACTATATGTATATATTAATATAACAATATATATATATTATAATATAACTATATATATATATATATTATAATATAACTATATATATATTATAATATAACTATATATATATTATAATATAACTATATATATATATTATCATATAACTATATACATATTAATATAAATATATATTAGTATACGAATAAATATAACTATATATATATATATATATCATGAATTGGAAGACAATTCAAAATAGAGTAGTGGTAAAGGCTTAGGCGCGCAGGGGGGAGGTCTCGAGTTCAAATCTTGTGGGAGGCAGGGGCGCGCGCGCATGGGGGAATATAGCAGCAAGCCCTGTTAAAGGGTGAAGGGGGTGCGTGGGGTGCATGGTACAGGGGCAGAAAAGCACTGTAAAATGGGGGGCTTAAGCGTTTTAAAATCCCACCCGATACGCAGTATTTTTTAATTTTTTTTAATTTTTTTAAAAAAAAATTAACTTTTATCAGCTCTTTTTTAAAAGAGCTGATAAAATGGTCCTTCATCAGTGCTAAAACGAAAGCGCTGATAAAGGAAGCGTTGATATCGGACCCCTATATCAGCGCTAAAAAAAGCGATGATAAAAGACCCCTTTTATCAGCGCTTTTTTTAGCACTGATAAAGGGTCCCATATCAGCGCTTTTCGTAGCGCTGATAAAGGGGACCCCCCCCCCCCTTATCTACGCTGGCTTTATCAGTGCTTTTTCAAGCGCTGATAAAGGCCATATTTGTAGTAGTGCTTATATCAAATGACAGCACTGGTGACTAGGTATGAAGAAATCAGTAGCAAAGTTTGTCTCTCGATGCCTCACTATTCAGAAAGTGAAGACAGAGCACCAGGTTCTAACAGGCTTGGTTCAGCCCTTAGAGGTTCTAGAGTGGATGTGGGATGATATGTCCATGGATTTCATGACGTGACTTCCACGTACATCCAGAGGAAACAACTCTATCTGGGTGATCATAGACCGACTCACCAAGTCGTCCCACTGCATACCGATCAGAGAGCAGGGATCAGTAGAGAGCTTGGGACGCCTCTACGTTCTGGATATCATATGGATTCAAGGGGCTCCAATGACTATCATCTCTGATCATAATGCTCATTTCACTTCCCAGTTATAGAAGGGGTTACATGAGGCTTTTGGGACGCAGCTTCGCTTGAGCACCACCTTCCATCCTCAGACGGATGGTTTGACTAGGAGGACCATTCAGACTCTCGAGGACATGTTTTTTACATGTGTTCTTGACTTTGTTCGTAGCTAGGAGGATCACTTAACCTTGGTGGAGTTTGCGTACAACAACAGCTACCACTCTACCATTGTGATGGCCCCTTACGATGAACTGTACGACCGACCTTGCAGATCACCTCTATGCTGGACTGACCCAGGGGAGTCCACAATTGTAGGACCAGAGATGGTGCATGCTTCGATGGGGAATTTACAGACCATCCATGAGAAGATTAAGACTACAAAAAGCAGACAGAAGTCCTATGATGATAGGAGACAGAGACCAGTGGAGTTTGAGGATGGCGACCACGTCTTCCTACGGGTCTCACATCGATGAGGTCTACAGAGATTTGGACGAGGCGGTAAGTTATTTCTATGTTTTATTAGGTCGTTCTAGGTTTTCAGCAGAGTAGGTGAGGTGTCTTACCGCATTTTCATTTGGTCGAGAGGAGAAGTTAATTTTCGGTATTCTTAATAAATTAACTAAAATTTATGTGTTACATAATTTTATTTAGTGGGTGGTTTTTATCTCCAAAGGGAAGATGGAGGTGGGGCCCACCCTCCACATAATCTCTCATGGGAGGATATTGTGTGATGGGGCCCACATGAGAACCTAACCCCTCAACTCCCATTAGACCCCTTTAACTCCCCATGAATTTATTGAGCCAACCCATTCTTGATTTATTTTGGGTGAACTCTCCACCTTCCCTCCACCTTAATTGTGCCAACACAATTAATTAATTCAATAATTAATTAATTTGTGGTGTAATGAATTATTTTTAATTCATTTGAATTACATGGAATCTTTAAAATATGAGGGAGCCTATTATTTTATAGGCTTGGGAAAAAAATTTGGGAGGCTTTGATAGAATTAAGAAGAAAGTCTTCTTCCATAAAGAACATCCTCTCCACTTCTTCAACCGGGGAAAAAACATGAGGCGATGCCCTTGAGGAACGCTCGTCTTCCTTCCTCTTCCTCCGCGTCAAGGGAGAAGACGCTGCCCACGAAAACCGTTGCCAACAATGATGCCTCCTCCTCAGACGCATCTCGATGAAAACGAATTGACGTCGTCATCAACGAACAAACTTCGAATCAAGGTAGGGGAATTTGGTTTATTTATTTGAGCATCTGAATTATACCCTCGTACATCAGCGATTATATTTGGATTGAGGGTGGCCAATTATTTTGTTATCACTTAACGTAGAGGGACCGGTCTGAAAAAAATGGCATGATGACCCTCTGTTGATTCATTATTGTGTTAACAATGGAGGTAGAGTGAAAAGGCTGCGGTGTCGTCGCACCGCGCCGGAGGAAGAAGACCACGACCATGAGGCTGCGGTGACTGAAGGCGATAGAAACCGAAGGCCATAGCCAGGCTTGGCCGAGGCGGTGGTGGACATGCGTCATCACACTGGCCGCATGGAGAAAAACCGCCGCCCACATCCACAGGCCGCTCGGTCAGAGATAAACCAGCTGGCCTCATGTTGGCCGGGCTGGAGGATCTCGGCACCTACAGACACCACACGGCGGGGGAACCAAGGCCCGCAACCGCGAGCAGCACATCGGGCGAACCGACCGGCCGCCTTCTGGTCGGGCTGAATAACCATGGTGTCACTTGGTGCCACGTTGGAGGAAAAGCGGCCCGCTATGCGGGCCGCTCGCACCAGACAAAACCGGCCAGCTTCAGCCAGCCGGGCAGGGAGAGGCGGTGCCGCGCGGCACCGCTGGGCGAACCGGACCGGCCCTCTCCGTGGGCCAGGTCTGCAGGTGGGTCGCGCCCCACCGGGCCGGGCCGACCCCCCAGCTGGGTCGGACCTGCAAAACTGGGCCGGGCTGACCCCCATTCGGATCAGACCTGCCAAGTCGGGTCGGGCCGCCCGCCAGCCCACTGGGCTTGACGGGCTGGGACAGACATCGCCTAAATGTGAATATCTTCAAGACCGTGCGTCCGAACGACGTGACGTCTACGACACTAGGACCCTCGTGACAAGGCAGTCCTTTTTTGATACTCTTAGTGATTTTTGGACAACTTTGGAAAACATCCGGGTTTAGAACGAGCGTAAATTCAACCGGGCCCCGGGAACGGAAAAGCTAATAACTCTCAGACCTGGTGTCTGATTGATGCGTCGTCTGTCGCGTTGGGTTCCTTATGATAAGATGGAAAATTGGGATAAAAAACTCAGGACTTCATGATAGTTGATATATCTACCCCCTTTGCTTGAGGAGTGGACCCTCCCGGAAATCGAGCCTGCTGTTTGTGGGAATCCTAGAGCTGGCTGCGATGACTACTGTACTAGAATCCTCCGTGGGTTCAACGACAATGACTACTGTACCAGAATCATGTGTGGTTTTGATAGTTTTGACTTCTGTTACAGTATAATGTGTGGTTCCGACAGAATAGCTGGTTTTATATCCTATGTGAGTCCGATAGCTCAGATGAATTATAGCTGGTCTTGTATCCTGTGTGGGTCTGACAGCTTAGACGAGATAGCTGGTCTTGTATCCTGTGCAGGTCCAACAGCTTAGATGGTCCTGTTTCCTATGTGGGTCCAACAGCTTAGATGAGATAGCTGGTCTTGTATCCTGTGTGGGTTTGATAGCTTAGCTGGTCCAATATCCTGTGTGGGTCCTACAGCTTAGATGATCTAGTGGTTACATCTGAACATCTATATCTCTCTACTATTGTGGCATAACTTTGTGAGCTGAGTGATGTCTTTCAACCATTATCGACGTGGTCATTGAATTTACTTCATTTGTGAAATTGGTATGTTCTTGGGCACAAGGGTTGGAGATGGACTGATATTGGTAACTTAGGTATTTGTATGGTCATATACCTAAGTAGGTTTGGTTGATACTTCCTGAGTGTATCATTCTTATTTTGTTATCCTTACTGGATATTGTGAGACCTTGCGGGTCTTGGGGTTCCTACTGAGTATTGTTATACTCACCCCTACACGGGTTATTCCCTTGATAGAGCGCTTTCGTGGGCTCCCTCAAATGATTAGTGTGATTTTGGGGTACTTAGGAGCAGTAGAGTAGCTGACCAAGGTCGTCTCTCAAAGGAGGAAGTGAATTTAACAACTTATTAAAGGTATTATAAAAATAAAATAGAATAGAATTAAAACACTAGTTTAAAGGATGGGGGTTGTTTATAGTTTATAAATCTAGAAGAATTTTACTGGAAGAAGATTGTATATTTTTTTTGTATTTAGTTTTGAAATGAATTTCGATTAAAATGACACAACAAAAAGATGTTTTTTAGACAATATTTAAAAGACATAATCGATCTAACTCTACCACTTAATTTACTTACTAATCATCATAATTTAAATAAATATCCACTTAATTATGATCCCCTAATTTGTTAACCCTTGAACCCTACAGGAGTTAACTTAACCACAAAGATGGAGTTACTTAAACCCTAGGCTAGCTTCGTAACACGCAATCGCAGCACCCTGCTTTGATTGTTGTTCTAAGGTTATCTTATGTTCAGTGGTTAATTAGAGCACATATCCATTCTGGAAATGAGTATGAATTATGTTTAGGGATTATATTTGAACTCTACAAATTTATCCTGTGTGGTCTTGTATTACCGATTAAGATTGCGCTCTCCCAATTTACACAAAATCCCAACCTCGTGTGTTTTTGTATTAATTGTTCAATTGCTTGATTAGTTTATTAAAATTTAAAAACACAATTCATGAATCATATTAAGTGAAATACAGAAGCTCAATGATTCAAAATAATTAAATGAAGAGGGTAGAAGATAGATCGATTACTAAAGGACTACTCTTCCATGGGTGGCGTAATCATCGTAGAAGCATTTTCCATGTACAAAGGGTTATAATGGGTATAACCCAATAACGCTTCTACTAAATAATTCCATCCCAAATAGTAATATTAAGAGAAGAATAAATTTAAACATAACAGAAGAAAAGAGAGGAAATAAAAGAAGAACAAATAATTTGATTACACAAACAAAATCATTACAACATGAAGGAGAAGAAGAAGGCTTCGTCGAAGGGATCCTTGCTTCAAGAGCTACCCTTATTTAAATGGTTGGATAATTGGAGTGGATCCACTTCTCCTCTTCCATAAACTTCCCAATGCACGTCCCAGCCCCTCCAAATGATAAAAACTCCAATTTATTGATGGGAGGGGAGGAGAGGTTACAAGTGGTTTCAAGTGTGAATGTGGAAATTCGGCCAAATATTTTATTCCAAATTGAACCGCCCATTTGACCATCCAAACGCGTGAATTGGACGTCCTTCCAGCAGGATAATATCTGAAGATATGATTCCTCAATATCATCTAAATATTTTGGCTTAATTCAGGCCCAGATGGAGGATTTATTTCCGAAATACAGAAGCTTCTCCATTCTGGCGAGTCCAGCCCAACTTTGAATTCATGGACCATTTTCAAAAACCGAATGCACTCTATAGCACTGGTGTCCAGAATAAAAGTTGTAGATAATTAAGTTAGGAACACTGTTACAAAATTTAAAATTAAAATAATAAATATAAAAATATTTATCTTCGAAATACTACAGTGATCTATAAAGGGTAAAACTGGAATTTTCATCAAATATTCAAATGAATGATCTAATCCCAAATACTTTCTAATTAAAAATATTTAACACAATGTGAGGAAAATATATCATTTATTATCAATAAAATATTGTTTTATCAACTCCCCCACACTTACCCTTTTGCACTCCTGAGCAAAACCTCATATCAAGTAAACATCAATATCAAATCAAAACCAATTTTAAAACACATATCCTTGGGATCAAACAATTACACACCAAAAAACAAAAGATAAAATGCCTAAAAAAACCATTATTTCAAGTTCTTCATTTATATCATTCAATATATTTCCACTTTATTTATCCTCCCATGCACAAAACACTTACCTCACTTGAATTTTCTCTTATCACACAAATGTCAATTTTTTTGCAATGTATTTCTCATGAAAACTCATACAAGGGTCACCATATGCTTGATAGATTCCTACATCGATACCCGATATGAGTCAAGGAAATATTTTTATCATGAGTACTTTTCAGGGTTTTTCTGTGGCTCTCAGTTGGTAGGATTTAGATGTGAAAAATTCTGAGGTTGAATGAGGAGTGCTTGACTCCTTTTGAAACAAAATTGAATTAATCTAATTTTCACTTAAATATGGTCTTCTCCTCAATCCTCATTGTATCAATTCATCTCCATCATCATGAAAAGTCATGAAAGGTTTACACCATTCATCATTTTAGCATCAAAAATTTCATTCTTCTTAAACATGATTTTCTTGAAAGCTCCTGATGGGCACAGATTTCCACCTCAATTAGAAGCTCCAGAAAAGGCACAGCTTCACTTGTCATGAAAGCTCCAGAAAAGGCACAGCTTTCAATATAATGAATTTCTTCAGTAGAAAACACATCTCTTCAGAATTTAATTTTCCACCCAAAGTATCACAGAATGTGGTGGCACAACACAAGATAGATTCCCCCACACTTAAGCTCAACTAGATTATGCAATTTCACTTCAAGAGTTGGTTGGATAGGGAAAATTGTATTGTAATGTGGCTAACCTAATAGGATGTGCATGGCTTCTAAGGGATAAAATGATTAAATTTTCAAGGTAGTCCATTATAAAAAAAAGATTCTTTGAAGTAGGGGCTTTAATACCAAACAAATGCATCAATCATTTAAAGATAAGTACCTAAAACCCTCATGTTTTGAAAGGAATAAATCAAATTATGGTTAAAGCAAGCATGGTTTGGTTCTCTCAAGAAGTGAGGTGAATGTAAAGAATATGAAAATAATGGCTCAGAAGCCTCACAGGAAATTGATTTCAAATATAAAGACAGTGAGATGTGGCATGGGATTAAAAATTCGGTGTACTTTCCATGAAATTACTAAATATTTGAACTTGAAACAAAGTCATTTTCAACATTCATTTAAGCTTAGTTTCAAGGGATAAATTGTTTCACTCATTTATTTGCATTTCAAAATTGTGATGAGAATCATTTCAGCTCAAAAATTTCAAAAAACACAAAGAAAATTGAAAAATAAACATAGAAAATTTGAAAAACACACAAATTTTTTTTGTTTGTTTTTTTAAAGGAAAAAAATTCAAATTACTAAACTAAAAGGTTCCCTCCCCCACACTTAAAATATTCCATTGTCCTCAATGTGAACCTATGAGATGATATATGCACATGAAATGCAGAATTTTTAAATAGGACAAATAATATAAAAGTGAAAGGGTTAGGAACATCCTGATGTGATCAAGTGATGATGGGGTCATGTAGTATGATAAAATCCACTGCATCAGTAGGAGGTCCCTCAATATATCTCTTCAAACATTTCCCATTAACTGTAAAGCTCCTTCCAGTGTCCTCTTGTGTGATCTCGACTGTACCATAAGGAAAAACATTAGATACAATATAAGGATCTAACCATCTGAAACGCAACTTACCAGGCATCAACTTCAGTCGTGAACTGTAGAGTATGACTTTCTCTCCAACATGAAACTCCTTTTTCTGGATCATTTTATCATGAATTGCTTTTGATCTTTCCTTGTAGATCCTTGAGTTATCATATGATGATAGTCGAATCTCCTCATGCTCTTGAATTTGCAACTTCCTTTGAATTCGAGCTTGGGACAATTCCTTGTTGCATTTCTTTATAGCCCAACATGCACGATGCTCGACATCCACTGGGAGATGACATGCTTTACCAAAAACATTCTGAAATGGGGAAATACCAATGGGTGTCTTGTATGCTGTCCTATAAGCCCACAATGCATCATCCAAGTGCTTGCTCCAATCCTTCCTATTTGGATGCACGGTTTTCTCCAATATTTGTTTCAACTCACGATTTGAAACCTCAGCCTGGCCATTTTTTTGGTGGTGGTATGGTGTTGATGTTTTGTGTGTCACCCCATACATTCGAAGGAGGGAAGAAAAATTCCTATTGCAAAAGTGTTTCCCTTGGTCACTGATGATGGCCTTTGGTACTCCAATCCTGCAGAAATTTTGAGCCTTGACAAAATCCACTACAAAATGAGAATCGTCAGTCTTGGTGGCCTTGGCCTCCACCCATTTACTCACATAATCAACAGCAACCAAAATATACAAAAATACAAATGAACTAGGAAAAGGACCCATAAAATAAATGCCCCATACATCAAAAATCTCACAGAATAGTATGGGTTGTCGGTGCATCTCATGTCTCCTAGAAATGTTCTCAGTGTGTTGGCAACGAGAGCATGACTTACAAAACACATGGGCATCATGGAATAAGCTAGGCCAATATAATCCAGATTCCAAAACCTTCCTAGATGTCCGTTGGGGTCCAAAGTGTCCACCACAAGCAAGTGTATGACAAAAATGCAAAACAGACTGAAACTCATGATCGAGAACACACCTCATAATGACTTGGTCACTACACATGCGCCAGAGGTAAGGATCATCCCACACATAAAACCTAGACTCACTTTTTAATTTTTGGACATGATGTTTCTTTAAATTTGCAGGTATTTTAGAGGAAACAATGTAGTTCACTAAATCAGCATACCAAGGATGCGTACCTGAGATGGAATAAAGATGCTCATCGGGAAAAGTGTCCCAATGTGGTACTTGGTCCAAGGTTTCATCCTCTAGTGTGTGAGTAAGCCTACTCATGTGGTCTACCACCAAATTCTATGACCCCTTCTTTCCCTTTATCTCGATGTCTAACTCTTTAAGAAGGAGCATCCAAGGGATAAGTCATGGCTTTGCATCTGGCTTTTTATGAGGTACCTCAAAGCTGCATGGTCAGCAAAAACAACTACTTTAAAGCCCAATAAATATGAAAAGAATTTATCTAAAGAAAATATGATAGAAAGAAACTCATTTTCTGTGGTAGTGTAGTTTTATTGGGCTGAATCCAATGTCCTTGATGCATAGGCAATCACATGTGAATGTCCTTCCACCCTCTGAGATAAGACAACTCCAACCGCGAAGTTGGAGGCGTCACACATAAGCTCAAAAGGAATCTCCCACCGTGGGGGTTGTATGATCGGTGGAGTGGTCAGACACTTCTTTAGGTCATCAAATGATACCCTGCATGAACCATCAAAATTGAAGTCAATATCTTTTTGAAGAAATCTAGATTAGGGTAGAGCGATATTACTAAAATCTCAGATGAAGCGTCGATAAAATCCAGCATGTCCAAGGAATGATCGAACATCCCGCACACATGTAGGATATGGCAGGGATGAAATAATTCTACCTTATATTTATCAACTTCAATGCCATGTTGTGAGACTATATGACCTAAGACAATTCTCTTTTCGACCATGGAATGACATTTTTAAAAATTTACGACCATATTCTTCTCAATACAACGATGCAAAACATCACCAAAACTAGAGAGACATTAATCAAATGAGAATCCATAAACTGTAAAATCATCCATAAATACCTCCATGCAGGTCTCAATGAAATCTGAGAAAATACCCACCTTGCATCTCTGGAAGGTACCTGGGGAATTGCAAAGTCCAAATGGCATCCTTCTATAAGCAAAGGTACCGAATGGGCAGGTGAATTTTGTCTTCTTCTTGTCCTCTGTTGCAATGGGAACCTGAAAATAACCAGAGAAACCATCCAAGAAGCAATAATGTGTCCTACCTGCAGGTCTCTCAAGCATCTGGTCAATGAATGGAAGTGGGAAATGGTCCTTACGATTGGATTGATTTAGTTTCCTATAATCGATACACACTCGCCAACTGTTTTGTGCTCTCATAGAAACTAACTCATCATTTTCATTTTTTATAACAGTGAAAACAGTTTTCTTTGGTACAACCTGGACAGGGCTAACCCATTGTGAGTCAGAAATAGGGTAAATGATACCCGCCTCAAGTAATTTTTCAACTTATTTCTTAACAACTTCCAAAAGTTTTGGATTAAGTCTCCTTTGTGGCTTCCAAATCAGATTGTCCCTATACTCCAAGAGAATACTATTCATGAAAATGGAGGGTCTAATACCTGATATGTATTCCAATGTCCAACCAATTTCCCTAATGTTATCTCTCAAAAGATTCAAAAGCTTTTCTTCATGTTCAAAAGAGAGATTGTTAGCAATTATGACATGTAATCTATCACCACTGAGCAAGTATGAATATTTCAGATTTGGGGGAAATGTCTTGAGTTCCAATGTAGGGTGGTGATGTATAGATGGAGAAATTGATGCAACAGACATATCTGCACAATGAACATCAGTATCCGAATAGATATCATCACAATCAGCGAATAAAGCACCAAATCCATCAGCATACTCAACATCCATGTCATAATATGAGTGAACATGATCAAAATCAGAATATGAATCCACATCAAAATCAAATCTTAGGGAGTCTTGTTCTTTAGAAATGGGTGTGGAAGTACTCTTAGACATCAAACTAGAACCAATACTCATAATCTACCTAAGCATAGGACAATCCAATTCCATTGTGTTTTTACTTGGTGGTTCAAAATGGGAGATAACAAATGCATAATGATCCTCTGAGGGGTACTTCATGGAATCCACAACATTAAATATCACAACTTCATCCCCAAATTCCATGGAAAGTGTACCCTCATTGACATTTATGATAGTTTTTACAGTTTTGAGGAAGGGCCTACCTAAGATAATGGGGGCATGAGAACTTACCTAATCATCCTCCATGTTAAGAACATAGAAATCCGCTGGAAAGATCATGTCTCTTACCCAGACAAGTACATCCTCATGACTCCCGCTAGATATGTCGTATCTCTATTCGCCAACTGCACCACTACTCTTGTCGGCTTCAACTCACTAACCTGTAAGGAAGAGAATACAGAGTGAGGAATCACATTTATGGAAGCAACTAAATCACAAAGTGCATCAGAAAAGTGAAACTCCCCTATAGTGCATGGGATGGTGAATGTCCCTGGATCCTTGCACTTTGTTGGAATTTCTAGAGTTGGTGTAATGAGTGCTGATACATTCCTTCCAAGGTTGATCCTCTCATTTCCCTTGATCCCTCTTTGACTGGTGCAGAGTTATTTTAAGAATTTGGCATACCTTGGGATTTGTTTGATGGCTTCAAGTAGAGTAATGTTGATCTCCACATGCTTGAATGTGTCTAAAACCTCCTTTTGAATTGATTCTTCATCCATCTTCTTGGTTTGAACAACCCTTTTTGGAAAAGGAAGGGATTTAGGAGGAGCATCATCAATCTTTTTCTTACCTTTATCTTTCCCCTTGGATTGCTCATCGATTGGTATGGAATGCGGCTTCTCTGGAGTAGTGGTGAATCCCGGTGGAATGGTAGGTCCAGATGTATCATTCAATTTCTTCCAACTTCTCAATGTGATGGAACTAACATTCCCCTTTGGATTTGGAGTGGGTTGGGAAGGTAGATTTCCAGAATTCTTACTCACAAGTTCATGGAGGGCGGTGGCAATCTGGCTCATTTGAGTCTTCAACTCCCTCAGCTCCGAACCTTGACTCTATAGCTCATTCTGTTGATTAAGAACAATTTTCTTCAAAAGGTCATCAGTGTTAGAATCTACCTTGGGTGGGGGATTCCCTTGTTGTTGGCTTGTTGATGTTTGAGCTTCAAATCTCTTTTGGGGTTGTTGGAAACCCTACTAGTAAGGCGGAGGCTGCTGTAAGTTTTGATGAAAGGGTGATATTTGTTGTTGTCAAGATCCATACCTTATGTCCTATTGATCTTTCCACCCTTGGTTTTATGTTGGAGAAAATGAATCTAACTTCTTTTGGGGATATGGTTGTCGTTGCTACTGAAATGGTCTCCCTGGAAATATTGTTGCACAGTCCTCTGTCTCTTGTAGTTGTGGGAAACAGTCAGTTGGGTGGCTTGTCTCAGTGAAAATGCCACAAGTCCTTGAAAGAGGGGGTTGGGATTCCTTTTGAGCCAATGCAATCTGCCTCACCATAGTGGTCAATTCTTCCAACTTGGTATCAATCAAATGACTTTCAAGAGAAGAAGGACTTACCTGATGTACTCCCCTAACATGTGGTGTACCTCGATCGCCAAATTGTTGGGAGTTTTGTGCCATCTTGTTGATCAATGCACGTGCGTCTACTGGTGTCTTTTCCACCAATGTCCCTCCTGCTGCAGCATCCACCATTCTTCTCTCCATAGGTGTGAGTCCTTCATAGAAGTACTAGATGAGTAGTTGCTCACTGATTTTGTGGTGTGGGCATCTTGCACACAACTTCTTGAATCGCTCCCAGTACTCATACATTGACTCCCCTTGTGCTTGCTTGATCCCCGAGATCTACTTACGAATATAATTGGTCCCTGATGCTGGAAAAAATCTATGCAAGAAAAGATGTTTCAAATCATTCCAACAAGTTACATCTTTGGGTTGTAAATAATACATCCAATCTCCATCAAGTGAGAATGGAAATTCTCTTAGTTTGATTTGATCTTCAGAAACATTTCTAGGTTTTAGGGTTGAGCAAACCACATTTAATTCTTTCAAATGTTTATTGGGATCGTCACCAGAGAGGCCATGAAACTTTGGAAGTAAGTGAATTAACCCAGATTTTAGTTCAAAGTCTGATTCGAGATTTGGGTATGCAATACAATTTGGTTGATTGTTAATATTAGGTGCAGCCAATTCTAGAATGGTTCTATTAAGTTCATTTCCATTATTTAAAGCCATTAGTTCCTATTTTATGTTTGAATTTGAATTTCTTCCAATTTCAATGTTTCCAGAAGAGAGTAATTCACCAACTGGTTGAATATTGAAACATCCCGTAGACTGAGAATTTCTGATTCGAGCCATAAGGCTACGTTCAATCTCAGGGTCAAGATCTAAGAGATCTTCGGGATTAGTTCGTGTCATAAATCAAATAAAAATGAAAAGAAAGTGAGTGGACCATAGTAAAATAAAATTGATATGTTGAGTTGATGGTCCATAAACAAAAGATGAGGATGAAAAAAAATGAAAACTTGAGAAAGGAGAAAGATAAAAGAGAGAGGTGAAGAAAATAATAAAATGAAAAATAAAAGGAATACCTCTAAATGGTTTAATAAATTACTTTCCTCCCTGGAAACGGTGCCAATTTTATGGAACACTTTCATGGGCGCCCTCAAATGATTAGTGTGATTTTGGGGTACTTAGGTGCAGTAGAGTGGATGACCAAGGTCGTCTCTCAAAGGAGGAAGTGAATTTAACAACTTATTAAAGGTATTATAAAAATAAAATAGAATAGAATTTAAAAACTAGTTTAAAGTATGGGGTTTTTTTATAGTTTATAAATCTAGAATATTTTTTCTGGAAGAAGATTGCATATTTTTTTTGTTTTTAGTTTTGAAATGAATTTTGATTAAAATGACATAACAAAAATATGTTTTTTTAGACAATATTTAAAAAGACGTAATCGATCTAACTCTAACTATTCATTTACTTATTAATCATCATAATTTAAATAAATATCCACTTAATTTTGATCCCCTAATTTGTTAACCCTCTAACCCTACAAGAGGTAACTTAACCACAAAGATGGAATTACATAAACCCTAGGCTAGCTTCGGAACACGCAATCGCAGCACCCTGCTTTGATTTTTGTTCTAAGGTTAGCTTATGGTCAGTGGTTAATTAGAGAACATATCCATTCTGGAAATGAGTATGAATTATGTTTAGTAATTATATTTGAACTCTACAAATTTATCCTGTGTGGTCTTGTATTACCGATTTAGATTGCGCTCTCACAATTTACACAAAATCTCAATCTCACGTATTTTTGTATTAATTGTTCAATTGCTTTCTTAGTTTCTTACAATTTAAAAACACAATTCATGAATCATATTAAGTGAATTACAATATCTCAATTATTCAAAATAATTAAATGAAGAGTGTAGAAGATAGATCGATTACTAAAGGACTACTCTTCCATGGGTGGCGTAATCATCGTAGAAGTGTTTTGCATGTGCAAAGGTTTATAATGGGTATAACCCAATAACGCTTCTACTCAAGAATTCCATCCCAAATAAGAAAATTAAGAGAAGAAGATATTTAAACAAAATAGAAGAAAAGAGAAGAAATAAAAGATGAACAAATAATTTTATTACACAAACAAAATCATTACAACATGAAGGAGAAGAAGAAGGCTTCGTCGAAGGGATCCTTGCTTCAAGAGCAAAACTTATTGAAATGGTTGGAGAATTGGAGTGGATCAACTTATCCTCTGCCCTAAACTTTAAAATGAACGTCCCAACTCCTCCAAATGAGAAAAAATCCACTTTATAGAGGGGAGGGGTTGAGAGGTTACAAGTGGTTTGAAGTGTGAATGTGGAAATTCGGCCAAATATTTTATTCCAACTTGGACCGCCCATTCGACCATAAAAACACGTGAATTGGCCGGCCTTAAAGAAGGATAACATGTGCAGATATGGGTCCTCTATCTCCTATAAATATTTGGGATTAATCCAGGCCCCGATGAAGGAGCTATGGCCGAAATACAGAAGCTTTTCCATTCTGGGGAGTCCAGCCCAACTTTGATTTCATGGACCATTTTCAACAACCAAATGCCATCTTTAGCTCTAGTGTCCTGAATAAAAGTTGTAGATAATTAATCTAGGAAGACGTTTAATAAATTCCAAATTAAAATAATAAATATAAAAATATTTATCTTCGAAATACTATAGTGAACTATAAAGAGTAAAACTGGAATTTTAATCAAATATTCAAATGAATGATCTAATCCCAAATACATTCTAATTAAACATATTTAACACAATGTGTGGAAATTTTATCATTTATTATCAATAAAATATTCAATAAAATAGTGTTTTATCAGCCCTCACCTCATTGTGTTGGATTCAGACGACGGAAAATGCTGACGGAGGCTGAGAGCACCACAACTGGATGGTACCCGGAGGTAGACATTTTGACGAGTCAGCACACGGAGGAGACTGATGGATGTGAGTGCTGAGGTGGCCATATGTACCTACCCTTCAGGTTGGAACCCCTTAGGACGTTCCAAGATCTTCTCTTTACTCTTAGATGTTTTTCCCTTTTTACTTGTACTTGTTGTTCAGATGGGTGTGGTTACTGGCCCATTTACATTCCAGCAGACTCTTTTGTTTCAGTTTTACTTATTGTTTACTTCTTATTGTGTACTCTATTGTATTTGATTAATTTTATAAAGGAAATGCCTTCCCATCTTAGGGATTTACGCCTTTGGTACTAGTTTCCAGCCCCTAGCCTATGGAAGGCGGCTAGGGGTAGTCCCAGCACGGGCCCCGAGGACGGGTCGTGACAGGTAATACTGGTCATATTTCTCACAACTGTAAGGAAGATGATCAAGAAGGAAATGAAAATCCAGTGGTAAGATGTTCTGGTTGAAATTATTTTGGGTATTATTCCAATGTGTGTCCAAATTTGATACCCATGGTGGAAATGGGACATATCAAAAGAGAAATGGTAGGGAAAAATATTTTGCTACTACTACGGTTGATATGGGACCATTAAATTATGTGGTATCAGGTACTTTGTTTTTTCAGATTCTTCCAATATACTATTTGATTCCGGGTTTACACATTCATTCATTTCTGAGAAATGTTTTGTCAAACATGGAATTCCACCTTTGAAAATGAATCTAGAACTTATGGTTAAATCACTTGGGCGAAATGTTGAGGTAAAAAGAAATTATAAAAATATTCATATCCTTATTTGTGGAAAGAATTTACCTTCAAATCTTTTTGTTTCTTCTCTAGTAGAGTTTGATGTTATTTTGGGAATGGATTGCCATTATGTTTACCATGCTAATCATGAATATAGCGCTAAAGTTGTTTATTTTTAGAATGAATTTCAGTATGTGTACAACAATGAAAACTTATTTCTGATAACATATCATAAAGCTGAGAAAGTAGTGAATGATGGAAATGAATATTACCTTTCACATATTTCTGAAACCAAAGGAACTATTCATATTACTGATGTGCCAATATTAAATGAGTATATTGATTTTTTTCCTGATGATTTTCTAGGTATTATACCTAATTGGGAAGTTTAGTATATTGTTCACTTTGTTCTTGATGCTAATCTAATTTCAAAACGCCCTTATCAAATATCTCAAATTGAACTTTTAGAGTTAAATAAACAATTGCAAGAGTTGTTAGATAAAGGATTCATTTGACATAGAATGTCATTATGGGGTACTCCAGTCTTTTTTGTTAAAAATAAATATGGTTCAATGAGACTTTGAATTGATTATAGAGCATTGAATAATATCCCTATTAAGAACCAGTATCCTTTTCCTCATATCGATGATTTTTTGGATTAGCTTCTGAGAGCTCAGTATTCGAAGATTGACTTGAGGTTGGGGTACCATTAGTTGAAGGTAAAGAAAGAAAATGTTTTGAAGACCGTGTTTCATACTAGATATGGACATTATGATTTTTTAGTTATGCCTTTTGGGTTAAACAATTCACCTGCTATATTCATGGATCTTATGAATATAATTTTCCGTGAGTTCTTGGACTGTGTTTATTAATGACATTTTGGTATATTCCAAATATAAATAAGAACATGAATGTTCTTTAAGGGTTTTCTTCTAAACCTTAAAAGAAAATAAATTGTATGGTAAATTGAGAAAGTGTGGGTTTTGTTTAAAAAAAATCATCCCTTTGTCACATTATTTAAAAAAATGACATAATTATTGATCCACCAAAAAAAAGTTGTTGAAGAATGGCCAAGACCCACAAATACAACCGAGATTTGTAGTTTTCTTGTTTTAGAAAGCTATTATAGAAGTTTTGTTGTTAATTTTTCACATTTATCTAGCCTACTGACTAAGTTAACTTGAAAAGGTGTTATGTTCATCTAGAAAAAATAATGTGATGATTGTTTTCAAGAATTGAAAAAAACACATTGGTGAAGACTCCAGTTTTGGCATTAGCTTCCAGAGATGGAAAATTTTATATCTGTAGTGATGCTTCCTTGAAAGGACTTGGTTATTTCCGAATGAAAAATGATCAGGTAATTGATTATGGTTCACATTAGTTGAAACCTCATGAGTTAATTTATCCTACACCTAATTTGAATTAGCTACAGTTGTTTTGGGTTTAAAAATTTGGAGGCGTCATCTATATGGAGTAATATGTGAAATATATACTGACCACAAATGTTTGAAGTATTTATTCACTCAGAAAGAATTGAAAATTAGATAGAGAAGATGTCTAGAATTAATTAATGATTATTATTTCATGACTCATTAACATTCACTTAAAGCAAATAAAGTGGTCTATGATTTCAGTCAAAAAAGTAATGCTACATTAACCATGTTACATTTGGAACACGATCCTTTAATTAAAAATTTGATGAAATTTGGCATAGAAGTTGTTGGTTCCATAAATTCCTATTTTTTGTTTCAGGTGTTATGAAATCATCTCTATTAGACAAAATTAATCAATCACATAGAGAAGAAAATGTGTTGTATAAAAAGGTGTAGTTGGTTCATAAGGGTAAGTTTCCTGAATTCAACATTGATTATGATTTTATTTTGAGATCTGGGAAGAGATTATGTGTGCCTTGTGATTCTCAGTTCAAAAAAGAGTTGTTATATGAAGCTCATAGTTCTCCATTATTAGTTCATCTCATCATTACTAATATGTATAGAGATCTTTGAGAGTGTTACTAGTGGGTTGGAATGAAAAGAGATATTTTTGACTTTACTGTGAAGTGTTTGACTTGTCAGTAGGATAAAGTGGAGAGGTAGTTACCGATAAATATACTTTAGCCTTTACTGGTGCTAGATTGTAAATGGGAAAATATATCTCTGGGCATGATTTTGGGATTACCTAAGACATCTCGAGGTAATAATTAAATCTGGGTTATTTTTGATTTATTTACAAAATATTCTCATTTCATTCCTATTATAGATACTCTATCTCTGGATAAAATTTATTGGTTGTATATTAAATAGATAGTTAGGTGGCATGGAGTTTCCCTTTCTATTGCATTTGATCCTAATCATAGGTTTACTTCTAACTATTGGAAAGGCCTTCAGAATAAATTATGTACTAAATTAAATTTTAGAACATCTTTTCAGCCTCAATCATATGGGTTGTCAGAACAAAAAATTCAGACATTGCAGGATATTATACGTTCTTGTTTAATAGATTACTAGGGAAGTTGGGTCCAACATCATTCTTTGTTTGAGTTTTCTTATAATAACATTTTTCATTCCAGCATATAAATGGCTCCATTTGAGGCATTATATGCTCAACAATGTTAAACTCTAGCTTTTTAGGATGATGTATGTGAAAGGAAACTGATAGGATCCGAATTGGTAGAAGAGATGGTGGAGAATGTTCAGTTGATATAGAAACGCATGGGGACAGCTCATAGCATAATGAAACGTTATGTGGATAACCGAAGGAAGGATCTTTCTTTCGAGGTAGGTGATCATGTATTCTCAAAGTTTTGAATGAAAAATGTGATGTGTTTTGGTAAGAATGGGATGTTGAGTCTATGGTGTATTGGACCATATGAAATCTTGGAGAAATTTGGATCTATTTCCTTCAGAGTGGATTTAAATCCATATTTATCCCACGTACACAATATTTTTCATGTTTCAATGTTGAGAAATTATATAATGGATCCTTCACATGTTTTGAGTACAAAGATAGTTCAGTTGGAAGATAATATTTCTTATGTGGAACAACCGGTCTAGATTCTTAATCGAAGAGATCATATTTTGGGGAATAAGTAAATTCATCAAGTAAAGGTTTTTTGGAAAACCATATGGTTGAAGAGGCATACTAGAAATCTGAAAATTCAATGAGGGATAAATACACCAACTTATTTGATAAGTTAATAAAATTACGAGGATACAATTTCCAAAAAGGGGGAAGGATGTAACATTCCAGGTAAATAAATAATACGAAATTTTCATATTTATTAATATTTGTGAATTAAATTTTAATCTTACTTAGAATGGGATTCTATGTTTGATGGCGTACTCGACATGGAAAAACGGGTTTCTCTGAAATCTTATGTTTCACACAAGGCTGAGTCATAATGAAGAAAAAAATTATAATATAATATTATTATCTTAAATGGTAGTTAATACCTAGTCGTTGTATTAGAGAGAATGAATATAACAAGCCATATTATGATTAAACATGTTTTTTAAACATTTTAACATTTATCCAATAAAATTTATAGTCTTAAAATTAGAATGAATCCAATTTTAAGCACAAATACTTTAATATTTTTAAAATATAGTTTTACCACCATTTTATGGAGAACCCTTTTTAAATCTAGTTTTTTGTCACTTTTATATGTTTAATTTGAAAAAATAAACTACTTATTTAGAAGCAGGGCATGAAAAATTTACTTTGGGTAAATATTAGGTATTTTTCTGATAATGTTCTTTTTTAATGACTAGTGAAAAATACTGCATATTAAGTCAAAACTACCTTTTCATGTAATTTATTTATATGATTATATTTTCCTTTTAATTAGTTTTAAATTTTAATTAGATTATATTATTATTATTTAATCCAATTTTGTTATTTGGAATTAATTTCACTTTGAAATTGGACATAAACATATGCCATTATTTGGTAGTTTTTACTTCTTAAAAACACACTTTTTGGTTTGACAATGGGAATTAATTTTAAATTAGTTTATGAAACTTATGTGTTTTGAATTTGAAAAAATTGATTCCATATTTGAAATCATGAGGTATAAATTTTGTAAATAGGTACCTTTTATTTTTAGAAATTATGAATAGTAACTTCGTTAAATATTTTATTTACCATGGTTAAAGGGTAAATCTGGTTAATATGGGTAAACAAATAATAATATAATAATATTAAATTACCCTAACACCTATTCTAACACTATTTTATGAGATATGTCCTACCATGGGCACTATTGGGTCGATTTTAGGACACCATGGAGCCACATGTGTGTGAAAATGACATTTAATTAGTTTAAATTTAATGTTTTGGAAAATATAACCTAAACATATATCTTTTACTAAAACAATATTAATATGGTGTTATAAAAGTGATATTTTAGACTATAAAAAGTCATTATAGATCTAAAATATTTCCTACAACATGGTATTTTATTTATACGTTTTACAAATTATCTAAATAAATTTATTTATGACATAATGGTGATGTAGTGATTAACTTATAAATGAATGATTTAAATAAATGAAATTATAAATTTTAAAATAAATTTATTTTGAAATTTTTTATATCATCCACAAATTATATGGATTATTATTACTTTTTATCTTTTAATTAATGATGTTTTTTATAATTAATCAAGCATGGATTTTTAAAAAGTCATGATATGTATAGTATAAAAATGAAATAAATGAGTTTTTAAATAAATTAATATTTTATTAAATGATATAATAGTCATTAAAATCTATTATATGGAAATATTGTATATATGATGTTAAAAATTTCAGTAAGGGTCCATTTTGGGGTCTCTTGGAATTTAATAGTAACTATAATAACCATATATTATGAATATTCAAGAACACAAGGTAAAGGTAAAATAAGTCAACTATTGGTTAAAACTAAAATATAAGGTTAATTTTGGTAGAAAAACACATCTAAAAGATATTGAATATTATTTTATTCTAACCATAATCATCTGATATTATAAATATATCACTTCTGTTTTATTATAATCACAAAATAAATTAATAATAAAATAATATTTTGAAACTTTCATAAAGTGCCCCTCCTCCCTCTTATAAGAGGACACCACCTCTAACCCATTACTCAAACCTCTCAATCCCCTTTGGATCATCCAAAATATTATCCAATAAGCTCCCAACATACCTATATTTCTCCTATAAGACTTCCCTGAGCCATAAGTCAATTCAAGAAATCACTTTCTCTCAAATCAAAAGAAGTTACGAGATTTGAGGTAATGTCTTCTCTCAAGTTTTATTCATTTATTTTTCCTTCTCCACTCCGGATGCTCTTAAAATTATTTGTTTATAATAAAAAAACCATTATCTTAAATATAAATGTTTATTTTTATGAGAAGGATTAGAACTAAACTTACACACACCTCTGTCTAATGGGTATAGAACATACTGTTTCTGTGGACGGAGAGCTACAAATCACAAAATGATGATTGTTAAATATTATTCTACCACCTATTATAGGTAATATTATGATGGTACTATAATTATATATGATATATATGATATTTAATTTATCTCTATTTATCTTTAATTATAATTTAGAACATAACTTTATGCTTTTCATGTTGTATAAATACGATAATTTCATTTGAGGTAGTGCAGACTACCGCCCCCTCAAAGTGATAGGACTTGTCTTTCTATACATAGAACTTATAAAGGATAGAATTAATGAACTTATATAACATATAAAAAACAGATATTATACTAGTATTATAATATACCAATGTTTTAGTTATTTTCATTCCTTTAAGTATGAAAAGGAAATGAAAGAAGAGTTCATGCGTACGTACGGCTTACCGTCTCCATGAAAGGTGCATTTACTCTATTATATCCAAATTCAATGGTTTATTAAAAATACATATATACCATATATATATGATATATATGATATATAAATCATTAATATCATCTTGGATATAATGGACTTTTTAATACATGGAATATTTATAATTATAACAAGTTCATTTTTGACTCATGTTCTGAACATCAAGAAAAGTCAGATATGAACTCTAATAATTAAAAAATTGTTATAGCGAGGTAATAAGTGATATAAAATGAGTAATAAACATTAAAGTGGTTCTTAATAAATTATAAATTAACTTAGTTTTATTATTTTGGAAATTAAATAATGAATAAGTCAAGTTAGACATGAGGTAACGGACTTCGTCTCAATCTCATTTCATTGAGGAATATTTTGATTTATACACGACTTGATTTTATACGGTGTATAAACCCCTTTGATTTTTAATTCCATTCAAAGGGAATATTTTTCAATGTAATGTTTTAATAAATTACAAGGGGAATGTTTCTTTTTCATGTATAGGGTGACAATGATCTTTCTGCCACTGTGAGCATTATTTGATATTTGGATTCTGAAACAAGCTATGATGTTTTTAAATAGAAAATAAATACCACATACCCTTTTTAAATGTATTGGTATTGAAAATAGTTTTCAAAGTGGATTTACTATTTGAATTATTTATTGTGATTACAAATGAAATTTTAGGATTTAAATGTTGATATTTTCAACCATTTATGTGTTATGATTATATAATTGTACTTGGACATTTGATGGGTGGTTGCGTGATTAACCAAATGACGGGTGGCTCTATGATAAACCAAGGATTGGTGGATACATTATAACCTCAAATGCATTGGGTATGTAAGTTAGCCGTATAGCAATTCCATTTGTAAGAATGATTTTTGGAATTCGACCGTATGGTTATTCCATTTATGTATGATTATGTCCCACTATAAATTTTATACTCTATATGTTGGTTTTTATGGGCATTGTGGTAATATTTTTATTACAAAATGGGTAATCAATGAGATTATATTTAGCGAAGTGTATTTTCTACTTCTTAATAATGAATGGTATTACATTATGATAAGTTATTCTCGGTTTACTTGATGTTTTGAAAAACTATCAATTTTACTTATTTATGTATCCCGTACTAAGATTCTTATGTTCATACCATGTTTTTGAAATGTTTTTCACATGAATTAAAGTGGGATAGGGTCAAGGATGGGAACAAGGAAAAATAATGTTGTTTAAAACATGGAACTGAACATGTTTATTTTCTTTTAAGAGTTTTTATTTTATGGAAAAATGGATACTAAGTATAATTTTGGACATGTAATACTCAAGTTCTTATGTATATGTTATGAACTAATTATCTAAAGCTATAAACCTGAAAATATCCTCAATGTGAATTATAAACATAAATCAAGATAATGTATTGTTTATGTATGGGGCCTTATAATATCTTTGATTTACCCATGATCAGTGGACATCATGTATTATTATAAATTGTGATGGGATGTGAATATTACCATTTTTTGGATTCTATATATTGATATGTAATTTAATAATAAGGTGTTGATAGAGTTTTGTGTTTTGGATAACCCAATATGTATACCACATGATGTTTCACATAGTTTGTATTTATTAAAACAATGGGGAATGTTTCATATTGAATCTCCATAACTTTGGTTGATAAGAGACCAATAATGATATCCATTATATATTTATTCCTTTGATATGCTATCCTTTCTGATGATTTATTCAGAGGGTGGTTGAGTAAGTTGTTCATTATATCATTGTTTGAGATTAAACCCAGATGATATTTCTACACTCATATGATAGCCAATATACATAGAACCATAATTGAGATAGTATAAGGAAATGTATGTATATATAATGACCAAGTACTTATAATTATCATATATATTTTTAAATGATAGGAAAGTGATTTTATTCGTGTGTGAATGAAATGTGATGTTTTCATCCATTCGGTAAGTCTATACTCAAATAATTGAGAATAAATGAGCCAAATTTATGTGATTGTAAAAATTTATATACCTTGGTAACATTATTCATTGTACAATGGGATTATATGAGTATGTATAATTTTATATGATACTTATTTTTTTCGCTAGTATAGTGATACATGTTTTTAATATAGACCACAGGTAATCCCTTTATATGTTGAGTAGAATTGATGATTTACCAGAGGCCTCTCTTTGGTTATAATTATAAAATGATGAATTCATAATTATTTTCAACATTTTAAAGAATCATGGGGTTATACATAGTTGTTGTGTTAATGAGGATTATGGTTTATTACGATGTATTTGTAAAAAAATATTATAACTATCAAAAATCTAATTTTTGTTATATAAAAGATGTTTTGGATGTAATTTCTTAAATTACTACATGTAATATAGAATTCGGTGAAAATGGAGTATATATTTTCCAAAAAAATAAATATAAATCCAAAAGGATTTTTTGATATCATTTTAGAAGTTCTTATAAATGATTTGAAATAATAAATAATTATTCTATGTTTTTGAGACTCAAATTTTAGTATAAAACTATTTATTATACACACTAAAGTAAAAAAATAACAAGAATGTATAGATCATGTTGTTTTTTAGTTAATAGTTGAAAAACCCCCTTTTAAAAAATAACATTTATTAATTTATAATATGCTATAATTTTCATTATATCATTAATTGATGATTATTAGAGGTGTTTTAAATACCCAAATAGTTGTTTAAATAATAAAAAATCAATGGGGGTGGAATTGAACTGAAGGCTAAAAATATGTGATAACAATTGAAAGGTTTTATATTTGTTAAATCAATTTGTCAAACATTTTAGTTTTATGGATAATCCTTGGAAAGTCTATATACTCTATTTTATTCTATCTTATATTCATCTATAATTCAAATTCAATGTGATATGATCAGGAAATTCCTTAGTGTTAAATAATTCTATCTATATCTATCTATTTCAATTTGAATAAATTTTCTACAAGACCATGATGAATATTGGCTCCTTCAAAGGATTTGGGAGATTCACATATCATATGGATACCCTTAGAGAAAGGAGAGTTTCATCTTTCTCTCAATGATTTTTATCAAATTTTTATGGATTTTTTTGGACTGACCAGATTAATAGAATAATGGTATTCCATTCTTTACTGACTTATTTCATCCAAATTAATGGAAGGATATTATGGAATAATTGGTAAGGATTGTTATTTAATCTTCCCTTTGATAACTTTTATCCCGTCAAAAACCCTCTAATTACCTCGGTTGGAAATTATTCAATAAATAATTAGAAATAATTTATTATTCAATCCCTCCCAATTCATATGAAAGGCTCATATTGAATCTTCTACCTCCATAATAAAATGTATCTAAAGTCATAAATCCAGCTCCAAGATGATGCCTATATCATTTATAAAATATATGGTCTACACACATACATTTATACTCATGTTGTGTATGATGGTAGGGGTGATTTTAATGATCCAATAGGATTCTCACACTCACCCTGACTCACATTGTGTTAGGGTTAAATTTGATTCATGTTGATGTTTTTAGAGTATAAAAATTAGAAAGGATTTCAACTCAAAAGAAATAGATAAAAACCTACACATTTTTATTAGAATGAATAATTATGTGTCATTCTTCCCAAAAGATACATTTTTTGAACTAATATTATTTAAAAGAAATAATATTGGGTTTATTATAGCATCTAAAACCTCAACATAATGTTCAAAGTAGTTTTGTGGTTTATTTTTTAATCAAAGAATGAGTTTCAGCCCATGGAGTGTTATTTATCATGGTATGGGTCAGGTAATAAATTAAAGAAGATGTTTTTTGTTTTGAAGAAAATTTTTAGTAAGGGATTTATAAACATACTATAGTGGTGTTGAATATATAAAAGTGAAGCTAACCATGAGTAGAATAATGAGTATGTGGTTATGGTGGTGGTTTTTTTACTTGAAAAATTCTTTTTGACTATGGATTAATATTTTATACGGTAAAAGAGGCTATTGTGATGAGAAAAATGGTGAGATGAAGATTGGTTATTCTGTTTACAAACATAAATCTAGGTAAAGATATACCTAATATCAATCCTTCATTGCGAATTCACTCTCACGAACTGGTCAAATATTTTATTAGTCCTTAAAAGTGTGTAATTATTTTTTTATTATCAAGGTATTATGGTAGTGATAGTAAATAAAAAACCTCCATATTCCATCTTATTTATTAGTGAAAACACTAGAGTTACCCATAGGGACACACTATGTTGGATAAATCTATTCTTTATTGGGTTCTCTGAGTACACCTTCGTATTTTTTAGCACATTTGGGGCCATGTGATAAGCTTCAGATGATATCAAATTGATATCAAGGTTTATATTGTGAAAAATTCAACCTCTATATGAGGGGGAAACTTTTTAAACATCCATGATAATGAAATTAATGTACTATTATACCACAATAAGAAAATTATTTCCTTATTAATCAGCCTAACATGGAGGCAAACTCGCCAACTAATGGATGATATGGTGAAAATTCATGTGAACAGGCCACCGTTTTCCTAGTTATAGGTTCCACTTTCCTAAAAAGGAAAATCTAAATCCATTATCTAAGGATAACATCACTCCCAGGATGTATCATTCTATCCTAGATTGAACTGAGGATGGGTAGTATATTCAAAGGATAAATATATAGGGATTCATCATAGCCATGATGAGATCCCAAAAAAACCTCTCTCCACAAAGAACAAGCTTGAAATATTGTAATATGTGGGTGATTGTGTGATTGTTTCCAATAGGGGTCTCTGGAAACATGGGTCTTTCTTGGTCCCCTAACAATAACCAAAGCTCTTGAACTAGGGATTTAGCAATACTTAAATGATCCATGCTGGTGTCTTTGAGTATGGTTTCCAGTGTATATTAGACATAGATCATTAATCAAATCATGTTAGGTATTGTGTATTCATAACCCAATGCTGCCTTCATCTATCCACATCTCTAACCATCACACCTATATATAACACCCAATGATTTTAATGTACTATTTTCTTTATATAAGTCATTTTTTTGTTATCTTACTGAACATGTAACACCGAACATAAGTGAAACTATGATATATTTTGATAAAATATAAATATTTAATTATTACTATAAAAACCTATCAATATAAATAGTTTTTCTAAATAATAGAAACCACATTTAAAAGAAATGTAAGAAATAAAACAAAGTTAAATTTTAATATGAATGTAATTCAAATAAAAATGTCATTTTATGATTACAATGTATTTTTCTAAAAAATTCATTTTATGGGATGTGAATTATATTTCAATTAGCGTGAGATTATTTATAAAAAAATAATTCATATTAATAATTTTGAACACCATTTATTTTGGTAAATGGTAGAAAATGAGATTAATAATAGTTAGTATTTGAAAATTTCATTTTCGGATAAAAATATCTTTTTAATTATGTCACATATTTTTTTATCAAAATGATAAATTTATAAATTTTTTAGTTTTAATTTAAATAATGAACATTATTTTGGGATTAATAATTTTTATATTTTCTTAATATTTTTTTAAAAGAAAATTAAAAAATATTTATTTTTCACTAAACAGTACAATATTTCATTTGTAAAAAAATACAATGATTTAATGTATTTATTGGTATATAATTATGAAATACAAATTTTTTAACCCATTTTTATAAAAAAATATTTTATAAGTAACATTATATGTTTAAAAATTTATTTTTAATTCACAAACCAATATTTGATATTTTCAATGTAAGCTGCTTTCTCTATAAACCTACTTTTAATACATTATAGATTTTTTTAAACTAATTTTAATAAAGTTTAAAAATTGAAACAAATATAATGGATTTAAAATTTGGAATAATTATGTCTTCATTTTTTAAAAATTATTAATTTATTTTATTCATTAATATTAGTTACCATAGGTTAAAATTAATAACCACGGTAAATGCAAATATGGTTAAAGTAAAATCTAATTAGTGAATAGATTAAAAAAAGTTTTAAAATCATGTGTTGATGTGTTCATTGGGAATTTTTAGACCATATATATTTTTAAATATTTTATATCCCAATTATGGATTCACATTCCCTAAGAGTGACCTCCCATTATTGAAAAGTTTTGGGTATTTAAAAAAATTCCATCCTTATTAACTTATAAAAGGGGAACTCCTATTTTCCCTTACTCTCACATAAAAACCCACTTATTTTAAACTAAATTCTGATGAAATATCTCCTAAAAACTCTTATCCCCCTTAATAAGGTTCTTTTATTCTAAAAATACCATCCCCCAAATGTTTAACCCCTTTTGTAAATGAGATAATTCAAGAAGTGGGGGATAAATTTCTAACCGCTCCTTTACCTATTTTTATTTATTATTGTCACTTGTTATTAAAAAATAAAATTTAAAAACGTAAATATTTTAACATAAATATCATTAGTATAAATTTATTTTATTAAAATGATGTTACAAGAACTAACCATCCGCCCTTTTCCATTGACAAAAAAATCATTATTCATGTGTTGTGCAGACTATCGCCTCCATAAAGCAATGTGTTTAATTGTACTTCACAACTATACAAGGATGATACTAATAGGTAATTAAATAAATAATTACTATATTTATTACATATTTTATATTCTTATGTTATGGACCATATTTCTCATTTTCCTCTTTATATGGAAAATTAATTCATAATCTATAAGTATGTGTAGACTGCCGCCTCCATGAAATGATTGATTTTTGTTTTTATTATCACTACTATCGTACATGGATTTTCTTGAGAATAATATTAAAATATTAATATGGTTTATATTTAATTATTCAGGTTTTATTAAGAAAGTTTAATAAATTGATTAATGATTTTAACAATATACGATAATTATAAAATTTATTGTCTTAAATAACCAAACTAAGCAGAAAATGATCACCTATTTCAATATAATTAATTTATATAAAAACATTTCTATTATAGTTACTTATAATTATGATATATCATACAAATAAACACTAAATTTTATCATTATTATTTTGGTATAATGTTTTTACAATTGAATCTCATAACTGTCCATTAATCATTGTATGTTCACGACTATGTTAGTTTAATCGCCTACATGAACAATAATAATCATGGATGAATATGAGAAATTATTTATGTTTATAATATTATATAAATTAAAAAATTTATTTTTTTCTATAATTTTAAATTATTATTAAAATCATTAATTATGAAAACACTTTTTATTAGTTAGAATTCTACAAAATATGACCACATTAAAATTCATAATCATGGATATTAATCAAAACTCCCATGGAATGATGTTATATATTTATTAAATATATTAGAAAATATTCTAGAACCTCAAAATGTATAATAATTATTTCATTTTTAAGAATATTTAATACTCACACTCCTCCTATGAAACGACAATAAACGATCAAAATTATAAACACCTGATATTGAAAAAAAGTTAAAACTAACTTATATAAAAATATAATGATTGTAAATTATGATTATAAAAGGTAACTATTATAAATAATATTATTTAGTATCTATTTAATATAAATAATTTAATTATTCATGATGTTTGGAGAAAGTAAAAAACAATCAGTATTAAGGAAGTGATTTTTATCTCAAATCCCTCTCTTAGAGACAAGTTTGGTACTATGCACCTAATTTAATTATGTGGAATATATAATACCTATTTGAGATATTATATCATGAAATGGAATTTATTAATGTTATTTAAATTTCAAATGAAACCACACTCTATTTTAAGAGGATTTGATTCTACAAATATAGTAAGGGTTATTTATCTATTTTTCACTTCCATAAAACATGTTTGATATTCTGCACCAAGTTAACATATATATGGTGTAACCACTAAAAAATAACTTTGAATATCTTAAATTATTACTGGTACAATAAATTTCCCTTTAATTCATCCTCTTAATTAAATTTTCCAATGATTTATGCCCTCGTTAAAATTTAAGGGGTTTCAGAAACTCAAATGTTTATTCACTGAGTTACATGTTTTATATAGAAAATTATTATTCTATGCTTAGGTTATTAAAAACTAATATTTTACTATGTGGTAACTTATATTCCTCTTTATATAAAAAAATTTTAAAGTGATTAATTTTATATAACACTTTTTATAATGTCGTATCTGAATTAAAGTATTTTTTAAAATATAAAAAATGGATTTTTTATTTCACGTTCAAATATTTTGTCTTAATATCAACACTTATCCAATATAAAATTTAATATTTTTAAAGTAACTATAACATTATATATTATTGAAAATAAATTTCATTCAAGTGTTTTTCATTTCACCTTTTTAAACTGACTTTTGGAAGTGACCCATAATATTCCCTTTTAGAACAACATTAAAAATGTTTTCAAAAAAGTATTTTATGATTCCATTTCCATTTTAAATTTGGTTTTAAATCTTTTCGATTATTAGGAATTATGTTTCATGATATACTCTATTATTTATATTTATCTTTTGGGGGGTTTAGCTCATGGTACCAAAAATTGAAATTCCATAATCCTTCATGGGAAATATCATTCCAATATTATTTTTCAATCATTTTTCATATATGTTAGCATTATTATATATCTACTTTTTAAGGGTTTGTGTTATTTTGAACCCATACACAATTTTTCACTCTATTTGTTACATTCATGTAATTTTATCATTTACATAACCATGTACTTCTTATTTTATACGGTGTTAACATCCCAGTTTACATAATTTATATTAGAGGATGTTCAATTAGAAATATAATTTATTTATTACCTAGGGATGTATTGACATTTTTTATGATTTTCTATAGTTAAGGTGGATTGATTATGTATTTACATTCTTTACAAAATATTATTGATGTTTTTACATTCAATATTTTTATTATCTCTCTACGGATGATTATTAGAAAATTTAATTTATTAATTTTATTATATAATGAATTAATTTAACTTAATAAATTGAAGGCTGGGTCATTGAATTATATATAACCCTGATGAATCAATAGGAATCATGAGACAAAAGTTATTTGGTTTTGGTGTATAAATAACCCCATAAAAGTTTTATCTCTTCGAACAATACTATAGAAACATGTTTATAATTTCTATCATTATTCAGTCCATCATTATTTGGTAATTTATTATTATTACCCATGTTTTCTTTTATTTTCATGGATATGTAATGATATAATATTCAATTGATTATGCAATTATTATAATTATTTATTCTGATAATATTTTTTATAAAATAGTTATGCTTTGGAATCAAAAATTATATGTTTCCATTATTGAGCCATTAATCTCACCCCATATTATATTTTCCAAACACAATGTAATGAATAAAAGTATTAAAAATGAAATTTCTAGAAGTATTATACATAAATAAAATATTTATTTGAAAATTTGAAGATATGTTATAGATTAATTATATCCTCATGTATTGAATGGATTTATTAGAGAATGTTGTGTCCTAAACCACTAAATATATCAAGATGAAAGAATATTTGGGATGTAATTGATTAAATATATTTTATTTATTTAGTAATTATGAATGGTTATATAAAATAAATTACTCTTTGTATCAAAGATAGAATGTAAATTATTGTTTTTATGAAATTAGTCTCAATAAAGTTGAATCAGGGCATCATATTTGGTATCACATTAGGACTTAGATAATATTAGTTATTAAGATGATTACTGAGTATAATTGAAGGGTTGATATGTTATGGTTTATCATAATTAAAATAGTAAAGAATACTATTTTGGATAGAATAATATTTAATGTTGAGGTACTAATACACCTTTTATTTAGGTATTATGATTTGATAACATTGTTGAAAATCCTAAAAATATGTCTATGTGTAGGATAACATCCCATAGTTTTTTAATGTAGAGATCGAATGCTTATCCTAGAAATAAAAACCCTTTGTGGATACTATAATTTGGTGGAGAATCTCATATAGATATACCTAGTGGTAATAACCATGAAAATTATGGAATTAGTATTAACTCGATCATCCCCTGATACATGAAAAAAGAGGCATAACTTCCCACCATGTTTGATACTCATGGGGTTATTATTTAGTTAATAAAATTATATTTAAAATAAATTGTTAATGATTTGTTTCCAAATTACTCATGTTATAAAGTTTGAGATATCAGTACTAAATGGAACATAGGTTGAACTAATATAATTATAAGATGAGCCTAGTATGGAAAGTATATATGAAAGTATCATAGGTCGAAATGAATGTTTAATTAGAGTAGGCATCTTAAAATTGATATTTCATACTCATATGATCGTTTACTATTATTCTGTTATATAATATCACATATATTATGGTTTCACTATTTTTTTGAAACATGATCATAAAAATGAAGATGAGAAAGTTATATATCTTGAAACCAATATGTATTATAACCAAATAAGAGTTCATATTATAATGTTTTATAATTTTAGTATATACCAATTATGATGGAAATAGTGTGTCTCCTAAACATAAATAATGTAGTTAAATTAATATTTTAATAGATATTAAATCTTGAAACTCTTAACTATTTTCATTAGTTAATGATATTTATTAATTATATTTTCCTATATTTTAAAAGTTATAAGGAATGTTTAAAACATATAAGGATTTATATTCATCAGTTCTACATTAAAATATTGTAATTTTATATTAAATGGTATCAATTACATTGAAAATTAATTTTATAGCAAGGTTATTTCTAGGGGATAAAAATTAGAGAACACAGGATTAATGGATATATATTTATTATGTTCAAAATAATCTTGATTTGGAGGTATCAGAAGGTTGACTGAGTTTGAGAAAAACATTTTGATAGTATTGATTGATATGTAATTAGTTATTGATTAATTGAAAAAGTGATCCATTTTATATTTGGTGCATTTTATATCATTCAAATATTATGTTATGTGTTGACTAGAATGTGACCATACGAACTAGTGGTAAATTTCATTTGAGGGTTAAATATAGTGTTAGTTTTTAGGAGAATATAATGCTTTATTTTAATTTAATATCTTAGATATTCATATGTTTTTAGAAAAGTTATTTTTTCTAGAATGTATGATTTGGTTGTAAATATACCTAAGTATATGATTGTATGAAATGTTAAAGTTGTTTGAAGAAATAAAAGTTACTTAATATAGAATAAGAGAGTACGGTAGATTCTATATTATATATTATATCCCAAATGATAAATATGTTAAGAAGAACCTATCCTACTTTCAACAATGAGTAATTATTAAAATTGTTGGAAAGTAGTTTATTTAAGGGATTCAATGTAACACCTATAGATTTTAATATATTTTTCCCTTTAAATAAGTCATTTTTTGGCATCTCACTTCAAATGAAATAATGAACATAAATGAAATGGTAATATAATTAGATAAAATATAGTTATTCAAGTATGATGATAAAAAAATAACCATATTGTTATCTTTAATTAAATGGAGTTACCACTTTATGAAATATATGTTGAAAAAAATAAATAAAACATTAAATGTGAATGAAAATTGGATTATTTAATCATTTTATGCTTAAAAATATATTTTAAAAAATTATTTTTTGAGGTAGGAATTTATATTTTAGGAATCATATTATTAATGATTATAAAATATGTTTGATAAGAATAATTGGATAATTATAAAATGATAGGATAAAAAATTATGATGATTTAGTAGTTTAAAATGAATTTTTATTTAAAAAAAGTTCTTCATTATATCTAATTATTTTGTATAAAAGTAAAATTTATAAATTTATAAATTTTAATTTTATAAAATTTACATTTTTTTTGGATTGAGTATTGTAATATTTTCTTATAATGAATTTTCCAATATTTCTCAAATGATTGATTTTTATGTGAATAATGCAGTATATTGTGTTTATAAAAAAGAAAGATTTTATGAAATTATTTATGTCAAATTATGAAATATAAAATTTTGAATGCATTTTCATAAACAATTTTTGGTTTATAAGTAAAATTTTATTTTTTAAAATTTTACTTTTATGTAACAAACATAAATTCTTTATTTCTAAGATCAAGTTACATTTTCTATAAAAATGTTTCAATACATTATACAATTTTTATTATAAAATGAAAATTAATAATATATATAAATTGAATAAAAAAATTTGTATATAAATTTTTTAATCAATTATTATAAATTTTATAATAAGTATCATTTTATTTTTAGGCATAATAATAAGTTACCATGGGTAAAAACTAGTTATCGCTGTAAAATATAAAATGGTAAAAGTAGAAATCTAAAAGTTAATAACATTATACATGTTTAAAAAATGTTTAGGAATGTTTTTTTAGGACTCTATCAACATCATATATTTATAACTCTATTATTTCCTAATTTTGGGGCCACTGTTCTTAAAATTGACATCCCATTATTGAACATTTTTTGGTATTTGTAAAAATGTCTTCTATTTTTACTTATAAATGGGTAACTCCTATCCTCACATAACATCACACCAAAAATCATGTATTTCAACCAAAAATATACCCATACAACCCCTAATATTTCATATTCACCTTAATTAGGTTATGTTCTTCTCAAAATACTATTCCTCAAAGTATTAACCACATTACAAAGGAGAGAATCCAAGAAATGAGGTATAAATTTATACCCACTCTTTTATCCATTATAATTATTTATGTTCACTTATTATATATAAAATTACATTATACCATATTAAAATGAAAAAATGAGTATCATTAGTATAATATTAATTTTTCATAATTTTGATATATTCATTAACTTCTTCACCCTTTTTCCTTTAAAAAAAATTGGCATTCATGCATTGTGTGGGCTACTGCCTCTATGACACAACAAGTTTTATTTTCCTCAAAACCATAATTGGATGGAACCATTAGACAATTTAATATAAATGTTTAATATTTATTACTTATTTTATATTCTAAAATTATAAACCACATTACTCATTTTCCCCATTCTATAGAAAATGAAATCATCATCCATGCATATGTTTGGACTACCACCTCTCATGAATGATTGATCTCCATTTTTAATTTCCTTAGTTCATTACATGAAATATGATGATAATGGAATTAAAGAATAAATATTTTGATTAAATAATTACTATATATCTGGCAGGACAAAGCTATAAATCAATTATTGATATGAACAATATATTATCATTACAAAATTTAACATCGTAAATAACTAATCTATGAGAAAAACGGTCTACTCTTCCAATGTAATGAAATTATATAAACTATATTTTTCTTATAATTCTTAATAATTAAGATATATCATAGTAATAAACATTAGATAAGGTCAATATGTTATTATTATATTTTTTTTACAATAAAATCATCTAATAAGCATCCATTAATCCTAGTTGTTCTTGTTTGAATTGGTTTAACAGCCTTCTTGAAAAATTGTAATCATGGATGACTATGGGAGCCTAGTTACATGTAAAATTTTATATAATTAATTAATTAATAAATTTTTTGGAATATTAATATTAAAATTAATATAATTAATTATGAAAACCCCTTTCCTTTTCTAAAAGTCGCTGAATATGATCCTCTGAATATTTTTCTTCACAGATCGTATTCAAAAGCCCCAATGAATGAAATTATATTTTTATAATCTATATTTTTACACATATTTTATTACCTTAAATTATATATGAATAATACAACATAAAAAATAGTTAATACTAACACATCTCCTACGAAAATAGGAAAACGATCAAAATCATAAAGACCTAATATTTAAAATAGGTAAAAATTAACTAATATATATGTATAGAATAATTTTAAATGATTAATATAATTGGTTATAGTTATCAATAGGTTTATTGGGTATGTATTTAATATTAATAATTTAATTATTCATGATTTTTTGTTAATTTTCAGAATGAATCAGGAAAGAGGTATGGATTTTCATATCAAATTACTCTCTATGAGATGTGTTTGATATTATGAACATAATTTAATTTATGTGGTTTATATACCAAATTTTTGAGATATTATATCCTGAAATATTTTTTAACTAATTTATTTTAAGTTCAATATAATTCTATCTCACTTTCTAAATGTTTTGGTGTTACTCTTTATATAATTCTTTTTTGTCTCTATTTTCAATTCCATGAGACATGTTTCATTGTTTTCACCTTGTTTCACTTTTATAGGATTTAAAAACTACCCCATTAGCTTATAATATTTTAATTTCTTTAACTATAAAATTAACTTCCATTAATTACCTTCCTTAGTTTTTTGATTAATTGATTCCCCCTTGAAAATTTAACAGTTTCTAGTATATCAAATTTATATTCCTTGACTTACGTGTTTTATCTTGAACATTGTTATTACATTCTTGGGTTATTCACCCCAAATATTTTTTTATAAGTTATTTTATATAATTATTTGGTAAAATTATTTTTAAAAACATAAATGGTTTTATAAATATTTTTTCAATGTTTTTTCTAAAAAAGTTATTTTTTAAAATATTAAAATTGTTTTTTCATTCACTTTTATTTTTTTTTTCATAATATCTACATTTCTCAAGGAAATACATGATGTTTTTCATGTTCATATTATTTAATATTATTTTAAATAGTATTGGTTTTCAAATAGTTTTTAATTCAACTTTTGAAATTGGATTCTTGAAGGAACCCTTAAAATTATCTTTTAGGACAATTATAAAAATAGTTTCTAAAAACTCATTTATTTTCCAATTCTTATTTACTTTGCATATTTAAAATTATTTACCTTATTAGGATTTAGGTTTCTTAATATATATTATTATTTATATTTATATTTTTGGGGACTGAACTCATGGTACTAAACAATACAATTCACAATCCCTTCTTCTGTGGTATCGTTCAAGCATTCTTTTGCATGGTTGTTTTTCAACTATTACAACATTCTTCTATATTTAAAATTTTAAATTGGGGATATGATATTTTGAAACTATCAAAAATAATTCTATAGATGTATTAGGATTATGTTATTCTAGAAATTACTTATTCATGTACTCATTACCCTTTTTAATGTGAAAATCATAGTTTACATAAGTCAGATTGGAGAATGTTAAAATAGAAATATTTTTTATTTACTAGATAGATGTTTGTTGACATTATGAATGATTATTGAATAATCAGTTAGGTTGGTTATGTATTGATATTCTGTATATATGATTTGGGATGTGCTGACATTGCATATTATTTTTATCTTTATACATATGATTATTAGTAACTTTTATTTATTTATTTTATAGTCTGATGTATGCATTGGACAAAATAAAGTGACAGGTGGGGATTTTCATTATATATCTCATTGATTCATCAATTGGTCTCATGAGATAAAACATCTTATTTTTTTTGTGTATACTTATCCCCATATCATTAGAATGTTTTAGTACTTGGGCTTGGAAGTATATTTTTGATGTCTGACATTATGCATTCCATTAGTATGTGATCATTAATTATTGTTATCCAGGTTTTCATTTATTTTCAATGATATAAAATGCTCCAATATTAATTTTAATATGGAATTATTATGATTATTTATTCCTATTATATTATTTATTCCATATTTTTTCTTTAAAATCCTCAGTTATATGTTTCCCTTATTGAGAATTTTACGTCACCCATTTTTATGTTTTCTATTCACTATGTTATGAATAAAAGTATTACACAAGATATGTATATAAATATAACATGTTTGAATGAATATTTTGGTGGATTTTAAAGAAATTTTATTGGTTAATTAATTCCTCCTAGATTGATTTTCATTATTAGTTAATGATGGGTAATAACTCACTAAATCTCTAAACTTGACAAGATATTTGGTATGTAAGAGATGAAATAATAATTATTTATTTTATAATTAAATATTTTTATATAAATTAAATTACACATGATATAAAATAAATTATTTAAATAATATATTTATGGAATCAAAGTCAGGATGGTAGGTCTTGGGTTTCATTGTAAGTATCATATCACAATTTAGAAAATTATGGTTATTAGAATGATTTTTTATGATAATTTAAGGGTTGATATGTTAAGGTTGATTAAAATTTCAATGGAATAGATAACACTTTTGGGTAGAATAATATTTAATGATAATTTAATGATACATATTTTATTTAAGGATTATAATAATAAAAATTTAGTTACAATCATATAAAATATTCTTTGTAAAGGATAACATTCTAAAGTGGTTGTAAAGTAGATATTGTGTGATTATCCTACAAAAACATCCTTTTATATACACTACAAGTCTATGTAGTCTCTTTCACAAATGTACCTAGAAGTAATAACCTTGAAAAGGGTTCATTGGGTATTAAATTGATCATAACCTAATACACAACAAAGAAACCTAACTTCATACTTGGATTGACACTCTTTGGAAATATGGTCTGGAAAATCACAATCCCTTTACAAGACATTATTGAGGATTTGTTTACTAATTAAATAGGCTATGAGGTATGAGATAATATAACATAAATTTTCCTAGGTATAACCAATATAGTTATAGGATGAACTAAGTGTGGAATAGTTGATATGGGAGTATCACTAGTAGAAATAAAGGTGTCATTGTAGAAGAAATTATAGAGATGATACTAATATTTAAATGATCATTTACTGTTATATTATTTGATATTATCATAAAAATTTTGGTTTAAACATTTTATTTAAATTGGATCATAAAGATGAATTAGATAAAGGTGTGCATCTTAAAACCACAATATCTTATAACTAAATAAGGGAGAATAATAAAATGGAATGGAATTTTAGTATATGGCTATTATGAAAGAAATCATGGGCTTTTTGAGAGTTGACTAATGTAGTGACATTATTATTTTAACAGAAATTTAATCATTAAACTCTTAGCTATTTCCATTAGTCGGTGATATTTGTAGATGATAATCTAGTATATTTTTAATGTAATGAAGATTATGGTAATCATATAAGTATTTTTCATTAATATTTTTAATTTAGTGGTTTGGAAACATATATTAAATGGTTTCAGAAACCTTTAAAATATATTTTATAAGAAGTTAATTTTTTTTTTGAATAGTTGTTACATATAAAATGACTAAGGAATTGATAAATATTAGGATTAAAATATGATTAAATTTAATCAATTAAATTATTGAATGATTTTTAGAAAATTATTTTACATAGTATTGATTTCCTTGTAATCTATTATTGATTTAATGAAAAATTGATCCATGATATTTTTGGTCAATTTTTTCTCATTTTTGGATGATGATATATATTAACATGTGTGTGGCCATTTGAACTAGTGATTTGAATCATACAAGGGATAAAGATAGTGTTAATTTATTGAAGAGTATATGGTTTCAGTATGGTTTGAGGTCCTAGAGATTTATATTATTTTCCAAAGGAATATTTTAGAAAATTTAGGATTAATATATATACATATATTAGTATATAATTATATGAAATGTAAATATTGTTTGTAGAAAGGTAGGTAACATAATATATCCAAAGAGAGTAAGTTGGATTTAATGTTATATTTTATATCCCAAATGAAAAATAGGTTAAGAATACCTTCACCAAACATTCATCGATGAGTAATTATTAAAAATATGAAGATGTAATTTTTTTAATGGGTTTAATGTAACCCCTTGATATTTTAATATATGATTAACTTAAAATATGTAAATGTGTTTAATAGCTTACCCCACATAGAACACTGAATTTAAAAGAAATTTGGATATATTTAGATAAAATATAAATATTTTAGTATGACTATGAAACCCTAGACATTGAATTATAGGTAATAAATAGGAGTAAACACTTCATGAAATATATTTAGAAGTAAAATAAATTTATTTTTTAATAAGAATGAAATTCAATTAACAAAATCTTTTTATTCTTAAAAATGTATTTTCAAAATTTTTCCTTTTATGTGATATTTATTCATTTTTCAAGAAATGTATAATTAGTGATTATATGATATATTTGATCTTCATAACCGATTAACTCCAATTTAGTTAGTAAATGGTTGGAAATAAGAATAAGAATACTTAGTATTTGAGTATACAATTTTTATTTAAAAACATTCATTATATATCATATTATTTATATAAATTATAAATTATAAATTTATGAATATAAATTTTATAGAAAAAAATTATTTTTGGATATATAATTTTATTCTTTTCTTATGATGAATTTTTAGTGATTTTTCTAAAGAGTTTGATTTTTAAATGAATAGAGAAATATACTATTTTTACAAAATTCCATAATTTTGCGATATTATTTGTATGTAAGAATGAAATAGAAATTTTTGAAAACATTTTCCCTCAAAAAATATTTTTTATAAGTTATAATATATGTTTTGAAATATTATGTTTAAGTTAAAAACCTATATTTGATATTGTATAACATAAGTTGTTTTACTATAAAAATGTTTTTAATATATTATACAATTTTTATTTTAAGATTAATTTTTATTGGGTTTATAATTTGAATCAAATATAATGGTATTTAAATTTGGAATCATTATGTCCAATTTTTTTAATAAGGACCATTTTTCAGGGCATGATCATAAGCTACCAAAGATAAAAATTAGTTACTACGGTAAACATTAAAATCATAAAAGTAATAATATAAAAATAATTAACTAAAAATATGCTTAAGAAAATATAAATTGATTTTTAGGCCTTTATTTATCATATATATTTTCATCTCCATTATGCTTCAATTTTGGAGCCACTTTCCTTTTGGGTGACATCCCCTTATTCAAATGGGTTGGGTATTTTTGAAAAATGTCATCCCCTTTTACTTATAAAAGTGGAACTCATATCCCCACTTACCCTCAAACAATGACCCATTAATTTTATCCAAAAATGTACCTAACACTCTCCTGAACACTCATATATATCTTATGGAGGTTCTAGTCTTTCCAAAAAAAATAGATCCCTAAAATTCTCAACCTCCTTTAAAAGGTTGATAATTCCAAAAGTCGGGTATAAATTTATAACCACTCCTTATCTTCTCTATTTATTTATGTGCATATAATATTCCTCGAATTTTGTTATATAATCATAAAATTATATCATCAGTATCATTAGAGTATTGGTACTTTATAATAATTATGGTATATGCATTAATAATATTTCCCATTAACTTTATGAAAAAAGAACTTATCATTCATGTGTTTTGTGGACTACAGCCTCAACTATGAAACATGTTTAGTTTTACATCACCACAATACTAAGATGTTAATAATATGTAATTTAATATATAATAATTATATTTATGAAAATTTCCATTTTTTTATGATAAACTATATTACTCATTTTTTACTTTTATATAAAATGAATCTAACGTCCCTGTTTCTATGTGGACTACTTCCTCAAGAGAATGATTGATTTTAATTAATCCTTTCATCACCACTATACATGGATGGTAATGAGAATTTTTATAGTGGATAAATTCCTTTTTTTATAATTAATATATTTTCGGTAAGTTATATTGATTAATCTATTATTGATATGAAATATATTCAATCATTATAAAATTAACCATCTTAAACATCCAAGATTAGAGGAAAAATATCTGTTATTTAAATGTAATTACATCACCTAAACTATATAATTATTATAATTATTTATAATTATGATATATTACATTATTAATTACAAGATAAGATCGTTACGCTACTTGTATAATGGTTTTACTACTGAATCTCCTCAAAATCATCCATAAATTATTGTATGTTAATGTTTGGGTTGGTTTAATCACCTACATAAGAAATGATAATCACTGATGAATATGGTGACTTATTTATAGGTAAAATATGATATAAATTATTAATTAATAATTTTCAAAATTATTGAATTTTATCATTCACATTAAACTCGTTAATTAGGGAAAAACTTTTCATTCATTAAAACACAATAAAATATGACCATCACCAAATTTATCTTCTTTGATCATAATCAAACTCAAATAGAATGAAATTTTATATTTATTAACTATAATTTCAAATAAATTATAATACTTTAAAGCGCCTAAGAATTCTTTTATTTTTATAAAAAATGAATATTTTTTCCTATGAAACTATTACAAACTATGAAAATCATAATCACCCAATATTAAAAATAGGTATAAATTAATGGATATAAATGTATAAAATGATTTTAAATGAGTATTATTAATAGTTATATATATAAATAATTTTATAGGGTATGTATTTAATAAACTTAACATAATTATTATTGGCATTTGGTGCAATTATATAACGAATTAGGACAATGTTGAGGGTTCTCATCTCAAATTACTATCCTTGAAATATTTTCAGTATTATGCACCTAAGTTCCTTAATGTTGTGTAAATACAAGAAATATTATATTTTTTTATCAAGAAATATATTTTATTCAATGTATTTAAGATTTAATTTTAATACCTCTCTCTTTTCATATGTTTTTATACCAATCAAGTTGTAAGTGTTATTATTTATATTTTTAATTCCATGAGACATGTTTTATATTGTGCTTCTTTTTTACCTTTTCTTTGGTTTAAACACTTAATCATTGAATTTTAATATAATAGATAATCCATGTCACTAAAAATTTCACTTCCATTCATTACCTTACATATTCTATTTATTCATACTGACTATAAAATTAAAAGGATTTCGGTAACTCATATTTATAATCCATTAGTTACAAGTCTTATCTTGAACTTTTAAATTCCATGGTTAGGTTATTGCACACTAATATTTAATTTTCTAGTATTTTATATTTAAAAGTGGTGTTTTAAAATAAATATGTTTTTATACTTATTTTTACAATGTGGGCTCCCAACAAAGGTATTTTTCAAAATATTTAAAAGGTTTCTTCATTTAACATTCATTTATTGTGTATTCTTCTTCAAATTTCAACAATATAAAATTTATGTCTATTCAAGAACATATTATTGAATATTATTTTTAAAAATTATCTTTTTAAAATATTTATCACATAATATTTTTAAAAATACATTAAATTTTGCTTAAAACATCATCATTTTCAACCATGTTAAAAACAATTTCTAAAAACACTTTTTATTTACACTTCCATTTTACTTTTCAAATTCATATGTTTTTAGATTATTAGGATTAATGATTAATTATATACCCTATTATTTTTATTTTTATTTCATTGGATTTAACTCATGGTTAGAAAAATCATATTCCTTATACCTTCTTGGGTGGTATCCTTTAATAATTCTTTTGCATGGGTGTTTTATCTATGTAAATATCCTTCAATATTTCCTTTGTTAACTAGGTTTATTTTATTTTCAAAACATAATCCTTCATTATCTATATGGATTATGATCATGTTATTCTATTATTAACTTAGTCTGTAACTCATTACTCTATATGGTGTGAATATTACAGTTTATATAATTTAAATTAAGGGATAATCAACTAGAAATATAATTAATTTATTACCTAGAGATTTATTAACATTCCTAATGATTGTTTTCTATTAAGGAAGGTCGGTTATGTATTGAAATTATAGGAAAAATATTGGAGATTTATTGACATTTTATATTCTAACTATCTCTATACGGATTATTATTAGAAAAGTTAATTTATTTATTTTATGATATGATGAATTCATTGAAATCAATCAAGTGATTTGTTTGGACCAACAATATATGGCCCCTCAATGAGTCGATATTTCTCATGAGAAAAAATAACTTGAGTTATGGTTTATACTTATCTCCATATCATTATAATTTCATGAAATGATTCCTTGGTAAGATGTTTTTAATGTCTAACATTAAACATTCCATTATTATGTGATAAAATATTATTTTTATCCATGTTATCATTTATTATCATAGATATAGCACTATCTAAGATTTAGTTGATTATTGAACTATTTTGATAGTTTATTTATTCCATATAATTTTTTTCATGCTTATATTTCAACAAATTTAGTTATATGTTTCACTTATTGATCATTTGATTTCACCCCTTATGATTTTCATTCCCCAGGTCATAGAAACAAATATTACAAATTATATTTCCTGAAGGATACCATGTGTAGAATAATTTTTTTATAATTTGAAAACAAGATATATATTAGTTAGTTCCTCGTGATTTTATTAGCTTTATTAGTTAATGATGTTTCCTTACACTATAATCCTTTAATCCTAAAAATTTATATGGGATGTAATAGATAAAATAATCATTACTCATTTTTTAAATTAATGGATTTTACATCTATTCTATTAAATTTTTTATCAAATCCAAACTATAAAGGATATATTTAAGGAATTGGAATAAATGGTGTGGGTCTTTGGAATCACACTTTGTGCCAAAAATGGACCACCTATATGTAGTGGTGGTTGATGTATATCATGGCATATTACAATTCTTACACATCCTCCCAAAAAACAACTATATCCCAAGTTTAATCCACCTCTATAGGGCCTAGCCAAAATCCACTAAGAGGTCCCTATCATTATTCTACCTTTAAAATAGTGGTCCATGAATGATTGCCCTCATTTTCAATATGGGTTTGGAAGTCACTCAATAGATAACCTTGATATTAACAGAAATATCAATGCCTACACACTAGAAGATTGGATCCTCTTCCTAACACATTATCTATTGCTACTTGGTTTTATATTTTTACATGTGGTTGCTCTTTCATTATAACCCTAATGGATACTATCAGTCAACCACAGCTAATGACTATGCTCTTGTAGGACCATAATCAACACATGCTAAATATTTCCCCTCTATAAGAAAGAAATCCATAACTAAGACTCACTCTATAACCCTAGAGTATGTGGTAATATAGAGGGTTGTTATACCTGTTTAGATGTCTCAATAGAGTCTATTATCTAGCTTCCATGCCGGGAAGAATCTGTTGTATATCATGTTAAGGGGGTTCCACATGAGATCATTGAATCTTAATACGTACTCAAAAAGTAGAAATGTTTATATGTAGAAACTCTAACGTCTAATATATGAACATAGATCTCAATGTCATTAGGTATTACTCCTCATAGAATAGAAATTCAAAATCTATCCAAGAAATCATAACCTCATCATGGGTATAGATGATTATGACCCATCAGAGACCTACCACGCCTGGGAGAAGGATGGATTCCAACTCTACCTTATGATTAGTAAGCATATAAAAAATAGAATACTCAAACCACTATCTCAATCTCGTCCTAAATTTCTTATGGTTAAGGATAACCATAGAAACTGATAAGTATATATCACTATAACTCATAATTCACACTAAACCTATTTGTATCCTTATTCTCTCAAACAAGAATAACCAGCTATATTGATGGTAGAGGAATATCTAGATTCATTGCGGGTTTTATGTCTTGTCACTTCATAATATATATAACTACAACTACGCGACTTAATAGTAGGTATAACCTCACGAACTTTTCTTAGGATAGATGAATCATAACTCATTATGTCGACAATAAGAGGCTCAATCATAGGAACAAGCATGTCACAACACCACCTTGGGATCCTAGCCGGATATTTGTATGGTATAATTCTAAAATTTAAAAAATGGACCTCAGTTATTAAATAATATTTGGGGATATGACTTTATAAGGACATTTAAATCATTGAAGAATTACTATAAGATTCATGTATAATTTATTTGTTCTATGAAAACATTGTTCCGTTTTTTCAAGTTGATAAGAAATTTATCAATATCCTAGTTAATGGATACATCGGCCTGCATACCAATACTAGATTAACTTTCCTAAAATCTAAATTCAGTGCCATTTAACACTATTATCCTAAATTAAAAAATCACTCTTCACCAAAAATATATTTCCAACATTTGTATCAAGAAAACAAATCTCTTTGATATGACTATATCATAAACCAACCCACTAAGACCCATCCTAGGTGGTAGTAAGCTATATGAACCACCTCAATCCCAATTTAAATAGTCTTAAGGCTTTTGAATTGAACTGAATTGGAAAATAACTAAATATGGGAGGCCTTATCCTAATACTCCAATACATAATGGACACCTCCCAAAATTCCATAATAATACCAAATTGAAAAATAAAATTAATTGTAATGTATAATGAATTAGAAGGATTCTTAGTCCACATAGTAGAATTTTGTACATTATCTATAATAGGAAGGGGAAAGATACACACCCAAAAATCTAATAGAAAATTAACCTAAATAATGGAGATAGAATGGACCCATAATTAACTATCCTAATACATTAAAGTCGCACAATAGAATAGCCTCCTAGTACCACTAAAATCCACCAAAACTGTGTCCAAAACAATTCCCACCAAATAATAGATCATATATATATGGCAAAAAATTGTGGGTGAAGACACCAATATAGGGGGAAAATATAGATACCTAGTAGGATGGCCTAAAAAATGAAATAAAAAGAAACAAATCTTATCAAAGCCCTAAACCAAAAAATAAATGGGGTGACCAATTATAGCCCATACAAACATTAAATTAGAAAACATGATCTGTAGAAGAGATTCAAATTCTCCACAACTTGGAAATATAAAAATTTTAAATGTATAACCTAGAATATTCAATAAAAAAACAAGTAAATTGTTTCTCCTCTCTAGTGTTTCAGTGGAGGACTCCAGCATCATTGAAGGATAATTTATGGACCTAAGATTAACCAACCCTAATGGAGAACCTATGCCCCATATGTGTTATTTGATGGGGGTACTAAAATTTTGGATATATGACCCAGGTCTCAAATGTGTCCTAGGTTATTGGCCCAATTTATGATGTGGGGTACCCATGCCCTTACATAAACCCACTACTAGTGGGTACCAACAAAAAAATTACTCTAACCAAAAATCTTGAAGTATGCTTTCACCTTTATAGATTTAAGGAGAATATTTTGATAAATTACCTGGTTTCTCACCTTTTATTTAGAAGATAAGTCCACCATAACGTCATGTATAGAAATTTATTGTGGGTGGACTACTCACATGACTAAATTTGAGTATCAAGAATGGATGTAAAAGTCCACAATGTTTTGAAAAAGTAAATGGCATGTAATTTAGGGGTATATGGTGTGTATCCCTTATTATGAATCCTTTACATGTACTTCTATGTTACATGTAATGTAATGGTATACCTAAATGGCATGTGTATTAATTTAGACATTATGTAGGGATGGTGGGGTACTCAACACATATAATGAACCAGCCTTGATTCAATACGTAATCTTCAGTTTTAGTCAAGAATTAACTTTCTTTCATTTTTAGGATATTTTTAGCATTATATTTTTAATCAATTAGGTCATAACTGTTACATAAAATCTCATATATTTTAAATAGACACATTAACTTAGTATAACTTTTTACCACAAAATAAAACTTTTTGAAATACAATATGTTTTATTTTCCTGAAAAACATCGTGAATTTCATCTTCACTTATTATTTTCACTTTCCCATCCTTAAATTCTATGAAAAATATTTTAAAATGTAGGATGAGGACGAAAATAAATGTAAGGGATATGAAAACAGAATATATTTGTTATTGCAATGTAAAACAAGAAAGCCCATGGAATATTTACCATTATCTCAATGTTTCATAAGTGAATGAAATAAATCATTTCCAAATGAAAATAACACACACATTCTTCCCAAATAGAACCTTTTAAACCAATATCAGGAGAAAACCATTTCATACCACTTTGAGAAATTATATCCATAACTCATATCATAAATTAAAAGAGCCCACTTAAACTAAAATGAGGAACCATAATGATTAACTCTATCCTTCTTTCCTATAAAGTCAAGGAAAATATCCAAATTCATTAAAGAGAGATAATTAGACTCACCCTTAATATACGATATTTCAGGATCATTCATTCATCATTAGTTGTAAAAAGGCTCAACAATTTGTATAAGATTTTTCAGTCTTGCCCATTCACCATGCTCTATAATGGGGATCAACCCTTTTTATATGCTATATAGGTCTCACTTATTATATATATATAGTTTTCTAGTACCATAACATGAATAAAAGTTTTTATTCATACACCTTTTCATCATAACGCCTTTAAAAACTCCTCTAAGCCCATTTTCAAAACCCTTTCAAATAATGAGATAACCTTTATTTTAAAAACCCATTTTCAAAACTAAAAACCCCTACGGAATAGAGGGTGGGTTTTAATTTTAAGAAAAAAAATGAAATCATGAAAATTAATACAAAAATTAAATAATGAGTTCCGTGGTGGGAAAATCTATTGTCATCTTATATGTCAAAATATGATATTTCATTCGAATTTTTGAAAGAATGTAAAAAAATTCATAAAAAGATTTCTCCTGAAAACATTTATAAGAATTTAAAAACTTACATGAAATGACCTTTATAATTATTTAGTTTCCATATAAATACTATCATAGGATAATTTTAAAAATAATGACATGGAAGAAAATGAGTTGTAAGGGAAAATTTAAAAGAAGATTTTTAAAAGAAAGTCTCTAACCTTAATTCTGACTCATCACATACAGTATTTATCATCATGAATATTAAAATTATGTTAATGATATATCTTTTTATGAAAAAAATCAATTTCATTATTCCTTTTTTTAATACCATGTTATATACAATTATGTAATAATTTAAGTCTAAGTTAGAGGTTTTGAAGCTATTTGGCTCATATATCACAATGAATTTGGTAGGTTGACTATGTTTAATGAGGTAATTATTCAATTATCTTCATAATAATAATCATGAAATTACTATAGATTTTATATGTCAAATAATTTTTAAAAACTGAACATGAGATATTGTTATGAAAAAAATGGACTATGTAACATTCATAAAGTTGGTATATTGTGCATACTCATGAGTAACATTTCAATTTTTTAGTGATCATTATGGAAAGAAGGTAAGTATTATTTTATCATTATAAAATAATAATTATATAATTATTACCATATTTTTTTCTTAAATAAACTTCTATATACAGTACATGTGATGTGGTCATGAAAAACAAATCACATAGCTTTGTGGAGGTGGTAGTTCACACATACGCACGAATGAAATTATAATGTTTCAGTGAATAAAAAGTTAAGAGAATAAATGGTATGTTATATGTCCATAATGAGAAATATTTAATTAATATAAAATATATATTTATATTAATTTAATCATTAAAACTATACGTAAGAGGTGGAGATAGAAAATGAATTACATAGGTTTGTGAGGTTGTATTCCTCTATACACATGATGGATAGTTTTGTTTCCCATTTGATGGGAGTGATGATGGATATAGGTTATTCCATTAAAATAATAACATATTAGTATGTATAATATATTGATTTTATTATTTCATCATGGTTGATGATTATTTAAATGAGTTATAAGAATAAATAAAATGGAAATTCTTAATTAAGAACTATACCACTTCTATAGACACCCTCTTTAGGATTATAGAAAAATATTTCCTATGATTATTTTATAATCAATCCATGGCCTATAGTATGTAGGGAGGGATGTATGGAATTTATTTGGCACTAGATTTTATGAACCAAAATGATTTTTATGTGTGAAAAAAGAAGAGTGTAGGTTCCCTTGTATAAGAGAGTGGAATATTACTCTTGGAATTTCTTACAATATTTATTTAATATAAATGAATGTTCATGTTCAAATGTAACCAACTTTATAATATTAAATTATAATATTACTATTATTTGATATTATCTCATAAAATATAATTTATAAAAGTTTTTACTCTGATTTTATCTTTATTTTTTGGTTTAACCCCCCCCCCCCCCATTAACCCCTTTTACACTTATAGTTATAACAATATTTTTTTACTCTTTTTGGATCAGTATAGTTAATAAAAATGGAAAAATGAAAATAAATGGAAAATGGATGCGATTTTAAAAAATATTCTAATAAATTTATTGAATATAGTATTTTTATTAATTTTAATTCATTTTATAAAATATTATTTTTTATAAAATATGAAAATGTCAATTTTGGATCTATTAAAATAATTTTACATTAAAAAAATTAAAAATATTTATTTCAAATATCAACATTTTAAACACTTAAAATATCTTTTAATTATCTAAATATTTCATGGTACATTATAAATCACTCAAATAATATTATTTTTATATTTTTTAAAATAATTTTATTTGTTTGTTGTACTACTTGCACAAGAACTATGTCAATGTTGCATAAGAATTTATGGTAATTATTTCATCCCTAAAATCGAGAAAAAAAATAACAAGATAAAAAATAATTTATCATTAAAATGACTACATAAGATGAAAAATATCCTTTTTTTGTCCCTATGTCAAAAATATGAACATAATAAAATATAGAGAATGAGTTTTTTTACATTTCTATATATAAAATAATATAAAGGGAAAAATCCAAGCCAAATAGAATAAAAGGACATATATAATAATTTTTTATAAATATGTATGTGATATAATCCTCCAATAATATTAATTCAAGTGTTAGGTTCATTTTATTAGTCCTTCTATTTTCTTGACCTTAATTACCTGATTTACCCTTTATTGACGTAACAAAAATTACTAACCCTACTATTAATAATGCACAAAAAATAAACAGACCAATTTAGAAAAATTGACCACACTGATTACAAATATGGTATTCAAATTTCATGATTCAAAACATATAATTGACAGAATTTTATTTTAAAATAAACTGACAAAATGTGATGAAACACAATTTTCCAGAAAAAATGCCTTTTTTATAATAAATTTTTTTATAAAAAAATGAAATTATAAAATTCTTTTAAAAACACAATTATATTATTTTAAATCAAAATGAACTACTGAAATTTTAAAAATAATAGAAAATATAATTTTACTTTTTAAATTCTGGAAAATAAAATACACTTTTCAATAAAAAATAGTCATTTCACTATTCATTGAAAACCCAATATTTTTAAAAAATTCTCAAAAGTTCATCTCAAGATAATTTTTACATGATAAATTAAAAATTAAATTATTTCTACTAAATTAAAATTTTATAAATTAATATTATTCTTTAAAATCATATATTGTAATAAAAGAGTTTAATTAAACTATATCCTTTTTTATTTAATACATGATAGTTATATAATGAATATAACAATCTAATTCATGAATAAAAATAAATGTGAGAGTGATTTATTCTAAAACTAATTGGATTTTTAGATGGTATAACACCACATCTTGTGACATGTGAGGGATAAAATATAGAGCATTCCCTAGAGAATACATGATGTTTATGTCCAATGGACCACTTAGGAATTTACACCGTGTAAATGAAGTGTTGGGAAGATTAGGGACGCGTGAATTTTCCTCTAAGGTACACAAGGTGTGATATATATCTTCACCTGAAACTCAAGTTTCCTCCCTCTTGGGGATATATAGTGTGTGGATTCGGATCACAAGTTAAGTGATTTTGTATTCGAGCCTAAAATTTTTAAAATACTCAAATATTCAACCTTATCACAGATATCTCCCCCCATTCGAGCCCAAATCTATTCCAAATACCCCAAATAAGGATATAGGACCTTTAATGATCTTTTTTCATGTGTGAATCACTATAAAAATAATTCATAATGGGTTCACACCTAGCCACATCATCTTAACACATCCCAACTCAAAAAATCCCTTGATGTTGTGAATTTTCATAAACCTCTATTGTTATTCAATGGTTCTGCATGCCCTAAACCTCACCACTCCTCCAATGTACATTTATCTCAAGAACTAGATCACAATATACTTGTCGATCTAAACCCATTTCATTTAACTGTTTTCCATAACGATCATAAGTGAAGAAAATATAATGAAAATAGGAAAACAATGAAAACTAATCCAAAAAAAATTAGTTTGTGTCTAGAACAAAGGATAAATCATCGTTTATTGACCATGAATCCTCCTATAATTAATAATTATAGAAAAATATCATGAAAGCATACATATAAAGATAAAATAAATCAATGTTCCATGATATAGATAAAGAATCTCTAGAAAAAATAATCCATGATCAAAATAACAATAAGAAAAGTAATATAAAAATAAAAAATCCCTACCTTTCCAAAAGATCTATCATTGATGATAAATTCATCTGCATCAAACATCATCTATGATTCCTCAACATGGAATTTTTTCATATCTCAGTCCCTCCCATAATCTCCTCCTCTCACTCCACTACTCAACATATGGATTATATATATTAACACAAATTATATGAGTTAATATTTTTTAATAGGGGTAGCTTAGGACAATGATCTAATTAAATATTTCATTAATTAATTGAATAAATCCATTAATTAAATCTATTGATTTCAACCACTATGGGTCAATATTTGGTACCTAGTTATATATATATATATTATTCCACCTCAAAGGTAAACCCCTCATTCACAATGAAATCATAGTCTAATATTTTTCCTCTAACTCTCTTTTTATTGAGAAATTATATGTTACAATGAAAAAACATTCACTAACTAAAAAAATATTATTTTATATAAATATTGTGAACCAAAAAACATAAAAGCTGAAGAAAATTATCAACAACAAACATCAAAAATTTTATTTAAGATATTATATGGGTTCGAACATAAAAACAATATTATTATTATATAACCCCCATAAGTATGATTTTATAGAAATATGGGTCTTCCTAGGGGATCTGCTCCTTAACCCCTAGAAAAATAATAATGGAATGGGAAAGTATCTCAATTTGTCTTTGATTATCTATACTGTATATAAGGATGACACAAAACATACATTCCAATGTTAGTTATTACAGTGTCTAGGCCATTCACTACATCAAAACATTCATAATCTGATTATTAGAACATTGGATTTAATATGGATTACATAAATGTGGTTTATGAATATTTCCTAAATTATTTTAAATCACCTATTGCTTTCATTTCCCTATATCCCCATTATAATTAACTTATGGAAATATTTTAGGACCTATTGGGTGGAAAAACCTTATCTGAAATTTACCCTCACCATAGTGATCCATCAATCACACAACTCTATTTATCTATTGAAAATAAAAGTCTTCATATAATATCTCAGGGGAATACACTATGAAAATATCAATCATATACATTTCACCTAAGTTATCTGGTATATGTTAGGGATGAAAAATAAGTACAACACCAATCTCAAATTTCAGACCATATACCTTGACCAAACTCTTGATCTCATAATAATCAACTACAAATTGAGCTAAGTGTGTTAAATACCCACAAACCTTAGTTTAATCTTGAACCCTAATAATTATTTTATAGTAACATATTCGGTTCAGATAATAAGCAACCAAATATTCACTACACCTTGAAAGGTAAATCAAAAACAAGAATTGGTATTTAGTTAATGGATTTCTAAACTAAAAAGGAAACATTAATCTACGACTCCAACCAATCCGTTACCATATGAGGCTCCATATTTCATTGAAATGTCATGAATAATCTATAACTAGAGATTACATATCACATCTAATGTATAAATATCGTTATTCTATCCTAGTGGATATTACCGTCTTCTCTAAAGAGAAGATCTACACTATGAATAATATGTAGAGGTTTTTACTTCTACTCACTAAGAATAGAGAAATCACAATAAATCTCTGAAGTAATGCCTCATCACCCAAATAAAATAGGATCAAACACTAATATGGGAACATCATGGTCCCATCTCTAAATAAAAGCTATATATTTTTTTGTGGCATCATATACTATAAGGAAAGAATCAATGGTTTAATTATATCATATCAAGGTGATATAACATCGGGTGGTTATGAAAACATCACAAATGAGCACTAAATAGTTCATGGCATACTTAAATATACTTCAAAATTAATTCTTAGAGTTATGGATTGACTATCAAACCATCAAATTATTGGACAAAGGATGCATTGTTCTCCCAACTAAGATAGTTTCCTGGTCTTGTAATGAATCTCAATGCCTCCTTACTATCAGTTACATGATTACCAAAGAAAATTACATTGGAAAATTAACTCCTAATTATATAAATTACACATGATCATAATTAATATCATTTTCATATAACCTGACCCACCAAGCCTGCCACTTGATCTAGTGTTAGGATGAGTGTTCCACTAAAATATCGGCTCCAAAAAGATAAGGTATAGCCACTGAAACCAGAAAGGCATAACCATATATTGGATTCCTTATCCTATAACAACATGTAACATTAATTCATAAATAATATATAATAAAATCCTACAACACCCGTAGATAGATATATAACAAAAAAACCATATAAAATATGATCAATGAAAATCAATTCGAAGTATAATTTTATAGATAAATAATCCAAAAAAGGAAATAGTTATGCATAATAAAATAACCAAAAAAATAAAACCAACATTTGGTTTCATATGAAACCTTCTATATATAGGGTTTCTTGGAAATTAATACAGCTTTAATTGTATCCACTACAAACTCTCATCGACTACATTTTAATATATCCTCTAACTCCAGTAGCTCAATTCCTTCCAATACTATATTCAAAATTTTCAACATCTATATAGAAATAACACATGTGCTCATGAATCCCATGTAGAAGTGAGTATATACATACCTATTTGGATTACCTAAATACACAATTTAAATTTTTTCAAATAAGTTATTGAAATCCCAATACTAGGGAAGAATAAAGTATATTCTAAAGGAGCCAAATATATTCTAATTCCAAGTCAACTATGTGAAAGGTAATAAACCAAGTATTAAAAGTTCATCTTCACAAAGGATCATATAACATGGGAAACTGGTGATAATTCTGGTAACTTAACTCCTAATACATTATGTTTACAGTAAGGTTGTAATCCAAAAGTGGAAGAAAACTATAAAAGCTAAAAATGCTAAAATGAATACTAGTATCCTAAAGTAAACTATATGTTGATAGGTCATAAGTCTCATGGATCCTAATATAATAGACCTGAATCTTAAATTGATCCATTATAGAATTTTAGTGGGGGACTATGCTTCATTAATGCATGTTTTTAGAAATAGATGGAGTACCTGACACCTATGGACGATTATAATCTAAAAAATAGGGTACTACTGAAACATCTAATGTTGGATTGTGCCTTGAATTATGGGGGAGTAGTAAATCCAATAATGGAGGAAACATAAAAAATAAATGGGGGAGTTCCAAAACTCTATAGTAATATATAAGACCAATACCTATCATGTATATTTTTCTATTGGAGTCCCTAAATCCCATACATGAAAGGAAAATTCCTTGATGTATGAAGTAGTTCCTAAATCAATCTCTCCTCCTGTAACACCTCGAGTTTTTGTGATATTTTTTTAAAATAAATTAATTTTATTTGATTTCATATGTTCCCAAATAAATTATATAAATCATTCATTATAAGCTACACCAAGGTAAGCTTACACTACATGCAACACTGACTTGGCTTGCGTTACACACAACACCGAGTTTATATGAAAAACCATATTATTTTTATAATTATATAGTTATAACCTACAAATTACAATTATTAATTGGAAAATAAATAATTAAATTTTAAATATTATTTTTTATGGTATAAATAAATAAAACAAATTTATAATAAAACATGTAATATTTTTAAAGTCATTATATGTTCTAAAAAAGTATTTTCTAAAATAAACTAACTTTATATACTTATATAAACAATAATAAAATTAGTTTTCGAAAAAATTTGGAAATTAATTTGACAGAATAAAAATATTATTTGAATTAATAATGTCAAAATAATCATATGGTGCAATTTAGGTTTTTTTAAGAAACATCATTTTTAGATAAATAGTGAAAAACACTGAACTTTAATTCAAAATTTATTTTTTGTATTATTTATTTATATAGTTAAATTATATTTTAAGATGGTTTTAAAGTCAAAACATATCAATTATAAATTTATTAATCCAATATATTTCATTTTAATCATTTTTTTGTTGAGTTTAGATATAAATTCTTAATGAACTTTGGAACATTATCAATTAAAAAACATGCTTTCTCGCTATTTTTACGAGATTAGTATTAAATATAATTATTCCAATTTTGTGAATTGAATTTAGAAAAATGGAAATAAAAAATTTTTAGTAGTAAAATATGTATAGTCTAATAAAATCAACTTAATTATTAACCAAGAAGACAAGTGAATGTGATGAAATTAATTATAGTGATTGAGGTAAAATTATGCATTACAAGGTACTTAAACATAAACCTATTGGTCAAAATGATCTTGAAACTTCTCCAAAACAACTTTTATGGCCATATTTAGTCCATAAAAAACCAATTATTTAGTATTTTTGGCCTTTGATGACTTTTTTTATGAAAAAACGAGGGTACACCAATCTTGTTTTAAAAAAAACCAAGTGTGTCTAATCCCTCCCCAATAAATGGCCACCGCATCTCCCCCTTATTCACACCTCTCAGAAAAAACATATGTTGAACCAATAACTTCCAAATTCACTTGCCAAAATCCCTCCACTACTCCTTGAAGCCTCCCTTTGGTAAAAAATCTGTCTAAGTAATCCCTTTGGGGAAAACCAAAAATATTTACCCAAAGAAGGGATAACATCATTATTCAAGCTGCTTTCCCTTATATTCATTCTCCGATACCCAAATTATTCTTATTACATGGGTAAATAATAGCTGAAGTATCATAAATATACTTATATTGTGTTATGATAAGGCTTCTAAACACTTACATCTAATGGGTAATGAACTTACCATTCTTGGGTACGGTGAACTACCGCCTCATGAAACAATGTTGTTCATTTTTCCTTTACCACCTCTCAGGGTTTGAAATTATGATGTACACTCTATTTTTATATGATATATATGATATATATGATATATTTATTATTATTTAATTATTATGTAACACATACCTTCTTTCTTTCCATTTTGTTAAATACGATAATTTTTTTTCTAGGAGTGTTGACTATCGCGTCCTCAAAGTAATGTGATTTATTGACACACTAGATGTAATATATTAAGGATGGATTTAAGGAACATATATGATATAAATGGAATAGAAAGGATAATATAATGATATTATATATATGTGTGTGTATGTGTGTGTGTGTGTTTTTGTGTTTGTGTGTAATTTACATTCTGTATTTCAATATGACAAAAAATGGAAAGAGCGTTCATGCGTATGTACTTCCCACAGTCTTCACAAATAGTGTATTCCATTTTATATTTATATGTAATATATATTATTATAAATACATATATAGTGAATATAAATGATATTTATATCAGGGATCAAGTAATTTAAATCATTATATAAGTATGATACCCAAAATATAACAAATTAAGACACATAAGAAAAAACAAAGCAGATATTACCTAAACCGAAACCTTAAATTGGAATTGTTAGTAAGAGGATAATATAATGCCATAACAAAACCATATATAGTTTTATATATAATAATAATGTTATGTAAAATATGTATAATAAATTTCTATTTATTTTACTATATATTTTTATGAGTACGAAGTGTGTCAAGGCATAAGGAAAGGGAATTTCATCTTAGTTTATATTTATGTGAGATACATGCCATATTCACCACTCGATTAATTTATGTGGTAAATTTACTGACCATTAATGTATTATATGAATATTATAATTTAATTTATTTTTATTAACATATCAAATTCATGATATATATTTCATGGGGTTTTACTGTTCAAAAGTTACCATATTAGTAAGATATTTTTATCTCAATTTTCCTTCTTTTAGACACATGTTTTATTAGTTACAATATTTTTTTTCGAAGATTACATAATGTCATTTAAAATTTTATTTCATAAACCTCCATATTTTCATGATATATTAATCTTCACATTATTCTATTTTCTTACATGGGAATTATGATTCAAAGTTAACCATTAGAAAGTGATTATTGAAATAATCTCATCGTTTATCAAGATTTCTTATGATTACGCTTCTATTGATGAAATATTATGATCCATATCTCAATAACTCTCATGAAATATATTATCCTCTATTTATTCAGGATATCTTCATTTATTGGTACCATTTTTTCACTCTTTGGTAAATAATTTGATCAAGAAATTGTTTTTATCAAATCCTTACTATACCCCTCTCTTCATTCAGAAATCTATGTTCCTTAAAATCATTTTTTTTCTAAAAACGTTGGGAAAATATTCTAGATTATCTGATGATATTTAAAAATTTTAACCATTTTTTACTTTAAAAAAATTATTTTTGAAGTAATCTTCTTATTTTTTCGATTTTATGAACTTTTTTGCAGTGAAAATGGAATGTTCAGCATGTACAGATTTACCTACTGTCATGACCATCATTCCCTTGAATGTTCCATTGAAATAATAAAAAATAATTTTATGAAAAATAATTTTTTTTCTTAAATATTCTGGAAATTATTTTTTATGTGGTTTTCAACTAAAATTGTTTTCAAAAATGTTTTATGTTTGAAAAGTATTTTAAACGATTTTCAAAACATCCATTATAGGTTTTCAAATGTTTTATTTGAAGGAAAATGGTTTCAATTATTTTAAAGTTTCTTTTATAAAAATAAAAATTATTGTCAAAGAAAAAGTTTTTTAAAAGTTTTTTAAGATACTTTTGTAAATTTTCAACTAAAAAGGGTTTTATAAATGATTTAAAGCCTTAGTTCCATGTTTTCCAAGTATTTTAGTGAAATTGGTCTTTAGAGGGCATTATGTTTTAAAATCATTTTTTTAAATTGGAAAGGATATTTCCCTAAATATAGTTTTTTAATGATCTTTCCAAATTATTTTCCATCTATGATGACATAAAATGGTATTAGTTATTCATTTCATGGAAATGTCTCAAGGGTTTTATTCATATTCATTATCTAAATGTTTTATGTTTTGATTACATGATGTTTATAAAACCCATTTCTCTTTCATGGGTTATATTTTTATGAAACTCATTCCTCTTAAATATGTTTTATGCTTCCTAAACACACTTATCTTTATGGGTTATTCTTTGATGAAATTATTATGAAACCTATAATTTTCCCCATGTTAGAATGTGATTACTTATCTATAAACCACATTTTGTTTCATGGGTTATGATAAGATGTTTATTGAATAAATATATTTTTATGGGTTATGATTTGAAGAATGTTTTATTATCTTGTGACACATAAATAAATGATTCTATTATGAGATTTTTAGAACCTATATCTCCCTAAAATTTATTGGTTAGAGATATATATCTCATGACATAATGAGAGAATCAATTATAAAGCATGATCAACTATGAGAAGATAGGAATACCCAATCCTTTATAAATAAAGGACTATGTGGTGTGTCCCACCTATTAGTCATAGTCCCCATGAATATGGTACATGGAAATATGCCTGACTACACACCTGGTTTGACACTCATAGGGGATATTATTTGAGAATTCACAAACTCTTCAGTAATCATCAGGAATTGTTTTAAAATAATTTGGCTACGAATATCCTATGATGAAGATAAGGTGTCATAGATTAAGGAATGAATCATAATTTAGACATCCTATAAGTATTTTTTTTATGTAGTTCCTTAGTATGATAATTGTTTCATACACAATTATTTCTAGTCATAGTCAATAGTGAAAACTATAATGAACTGGGTTAACATCTAATGTGATGGGAAATTTTCTAATGAATATTCAAATTAGAGTTTCACTAGAGTGAATTATGTTTTGATCATTCCTAGTTAGTTTTATAGAACATGATTAATAACATGTACTATAACCAACTCTCAGACTCACCACGGAAGAGAAGGAAGGATTTTTCTAAGATTTCGGGTAATTGATACCAAGAAGAAAATAATATTCAGTTATCTTTTTTCCAATAATGTGGATAGAATCACCCAAGTTAAATTCATATAGGAATAATAAGTTGTTTTGATTGTGAAAAATAAGGACACAAAGAAAGTAGATGTAAAGAAAAAATGAAAGGACTGGTTAATGAAATGGATTCGAATATTGTCATCCCTAATACATCATCAAATGTTAAATGCTTTAAGTTTGAAATGAATGGTCATTATGAAAATCTGTTTCCTATATGGAAAGAACCTAAAGATAATTGATAATATGGTACCAGTAATGGTTATGTTGTTGATGATGATGAGACTATAAATGAAATGTCAAATTATAGAGGTATTAAGTAATAGATTGAGGTGTCCTTATTTTTTATTATGGATGAAGTGGAATAATCGCAGTTTTAATGTATTTTTATTAAATAATTATGTTATATAAATGGTGAAATACACAAGTATTGTTCAGTTTATGTATTTCTCTTTTGATATACAAGATTATGTTGAATTTTTTTAAAGTACTGGAAAATGGATTTAATGAAAAATGTGTTTTTTTACTATGGGAATGTATGCCTTAATATGTTCCTTATGTTAAGATTAATTTGTCTGGATAATGTTATTTGGGATATGAATTAGTAAATTTGACGGTACTGATTGCCTTGGGAATAATTAAGGACTTATTAACAAGTGGTTTATGTTATTATTGATGAAGTGTACCATATTTTTAGATTTAATGAATAGATACCATATACATTTGAATAAGGAAACATGCAAGTTTTAAATAGTGATTTATGGTAATTTAGGTCATTACTGTAACGACACAAACTTTTATTAATGAAAATTCCTCTTGATCTAATTAGATGTCTTATTATGTAAGATTGTTATATAAAGTATACACTTCCTTGGTTTTTTGTTCTTGTACTTTAAAATACCATTATTAATTGTGATCATTTCTAATATAGTTGTTGAACAGTGATCACATGATTAGTATAAATATAGGGCTTTAACAAATCCAATTTAATCATATGAAGGAAACAAAAGACTCATCTAGTAGACTTTCCCCATAAGAAGCCCATTTTTTGAAGCTCGGAAAGGATGTGGAATCAATGGGATTCTCTCTTGACAAATCCCAAGCCAAGATTCAACATGTTAAGTTCGAATAGAACCGCCTAAGGGAGAAGTGGAAGTTGATAGAAATTACAACCCAACTGATGTTATCCGAGCCACCCTAAGAGTTTCTCAGCATCGTACACTATACCCTTCAGTCTTATGCAGGTGTTATAAGGGGTTATGTAACAAGAATTTATCACTATGATTATTTTAATTATTTTTGTATATAATATATAATATACATTAATTTTATTATTTTAGCTTTGTAAATAATTTTTAGAGCACAAATAGAATTTTTAGTTAATATTCCACTAAGGAATCTATTTTGATCAATTAATGGAATTTTTAATTAAATAATTTTTTAATAAAATATTATTATTATTAAATTAATTTTTACTAACTATAAATGATCGTATAATTTTTATGAATATTATTGTAATTCTTATTAAGGTTTTAAAACTGTTTTTCTCAAAACCCATGAATTTTTTATAAATGTTGGCATTAATTTTAAATGTTAAAATTCACATATTTAGAAAATTATTTGGATAAAATTAATATATTTTTTGGAATCAGGGCGTCAAAATTATCCAAAGGTTAATTTTTCATAATTTTCTGAGACGGTCGAATTTTTGGGTACAAATTAAATAGTGTTTAAATATATAATGTGTTTTTTGACATCATAATAACCAAATAGTGATGTAATAAAATACTATAAGAATTATTTTCGCCCAAAATATATTTACCATTAAAATAATTTTATTTTAAGTTTGATTTATTTATTTTAACAATCCTTAATGTACCCTCCAAGACTTAGAAAACATTTTAAATTTTTAAATTGATTTCCTTGGGAGTGTGACTCACCTCCACATAAGCAACCCTATTATTTTAAGAAGTTAGGACATTTTCCTTATAAAATATTTTTTCCACCCCACTTTGGAAAAAAACATGGGAAAAACCATCATATGGTTTTTTCTTTTTGATTAGTTTAATGTGTGGTGTCCCAAACCTAAATAATAAGGAATTCCCTCTTCTTTCTTATATAAACCCACCAAATATCCCACTTCCTCTTCACTAAAAGCCTTTGGATATTGAAAAAAAACTTCTTTCCTCTCTATATATTCCTTCCAAGGTGCCCTAAAATCTCAATAATACTCTCTCTAGCCCATCCCAAGCCTTTGGGATCACACTTCAATGTAAGGGATTCCATTCTTACTTATTTTTATCCAAACTTCTATATGTTGTAATACCCTTTTACATTCAATTAAAAAAAATTGGTATGATCTCTTGACTTACTTATATTCTCCTAATTATAACTGAAATTATGAGAGAACTATTTCTCTCTCATTAATGCCTCTCATGTACATCTGTTACTATGCTGAAATTTAGTAATGAATTTCTCTCTCCTCATTTGCATTCAAGAAATTCTTTTTTATTATGAATATAATTTCCATTAAATATGTTTGGAAATTTATCTATATGACCTCCTTACGTTCTATTTCATGTAAATATTATGAGACACCCCTTTCTCTCTCATCAACAATTTTTTTGAATTCTTATGTCACGCTGTTACACTGCCGAAATTGCACCGAATTTCCAAGCCAATGTCATTGTGTAGTGAATACCATGCCCATTTCTCTATAAAGGGTATTCACCTTTATGAACATTTTAATATTGATAATAAAGAATAATTTATTTATTACACATCCCATTATCTTGTAATAAATGATGATCTTCAATGATTCCATGCTGTATGATCCATGTGGCACACATATGCATGAAATGAAATGTTCAAGAAGGGTGTGCCCTGATAGCGCTCTAATGCATTGGGTAAAGATTAGTATCAATATATAACAATTGAAATGAGGATTTACACATAATTATTCAAGTTAAATGAGGATTTAATCATTATAATTCAAGTGCAATGAGGTTTTACTCAGGCTTCATGTGCAGTGATCCTTAGGTCATGCTAATTCCATGTTAAGTGTTGTTGCCACATTTTAATGTTATGATAATCATGGTATATCTTTCCTTTATGTTCATGTTATTTTATTCTCTATTGATATTCCTATTTCAAAACATGTATTCTATTCTTCATGTTATGCCTTGTTTACTCCCTTAATGGGCTTTATAGCTCACCATTTTCACATGAATGTCCTCAGGTTCTCCCATTCAATACTAAGTATGAGTTAATGTCATGGTTATGTAAAGGAATTATTCAATGAAGATGTTTTGTGTTTTATGTTTCAAGTTGTTATGTAATGTTCCTAATACCTAAATACACCAGACCTCTCAATATTATATGTTTAATTATGTGAAGAGTTTATGTAATAAATCATGTTTAAGTGTGTAATAAAAAGTAGCGTTTTTATAATTACCATGTTTCAAAAGAATAAATGATGAATTTATTCACATGTTTTGTATGTGACAGATAAGATCTACTATATGATATATGGGGTATCAATTTTGAGGTGATTTTTCGTAATTCACTTACATTTTTTATAGACTTTTGTATTTTCATTTTTCCTAGTTTTTTTATTGGTAACCATTTATGGAAAATTTAATTTAAACTTAGGATTGAGTTCGTGAGATTACAGTATTATCTCACCACATGAGGATTTATGCATATTGGATAACCTATTTTAACAAATTTCTGTTGATAATAACTGATGAAATATGGTATAGATTATCATGGATCTCATGATATGTTGCTTCTTAAAGAATGAAAAATTCATCTTAATTCTTAGATAAATAGTTGAAGTGGAAATTGATAAAGGAACAACAAAGGGTGAGGTTTTCCTAAAATTATGTAGTTATATCATTTCATGAAAATTATTTAACTTTAGGAAAACCATCTAGAAATAAAATGTTATCCTAATACCATTTTTTTATCTGATGGACTTTTAAATCATAAAAGATTTATGAATTTGAGGCCCTCAACTTTCCATTGATCATTCACTTGTTTGTTATTAATGACCTTTATCACTACCTATAAATATTTATACTTTTCCTCAAATTCCATATTTTAAATATCCACCAATGTTCTCCAATGGGGAAATTTAGTTATGAGTTAATTTGGATAACCATAATGTTTCCAATTACCATTTTTAAAGGATTTTTAAGTTTTAATTTTTATGATGTCGGATTCTAGGAAAGTAAAGTTCAATTATTAATCCTTTTATAATAAAAACAAATTTCGGGGAAGAAATTCATATGAAGGGGGTAGAATATAACACCCAGAGTTTTGTAGAACCTTTTTTAATAAATTAATTTCTATTTTATTTTATTCATTACAAGATACACTAATTAAAACATTCATTATACTCTAAAATAAGAAAATATTGTGCTAAATGCAACACTAACTTTTCTTGTGTTACATAGATCACTGAGTTTCTATGAAATGTCATTTTATTGTTATAATTATATAGCTATAACGAAGACCTTAAATGTAGTAATATGAATTGAGAAAAATGTATTTAAAATATGATTCCTACTTTTTTTATATAAATAAAATATATTAATAATAAAACATATAATATTGGTAATGTATTTATATGTTTGAAAATATTATTTTCTCAAAAGAAATTCTTTTACATAGTTTTGTGTAAAATAATAAAATTAATTTAAAAAAAATAGGATTTTAATTTTGTGAAATAAAATTCATTTTCGAATTCATGTGTTAAAAATTATCTAAGGGTTATTTTAAGGTATTTTTCTAATAATCTTCATTTTTGGATGAATAGTGAAAAACACTGAATTTTAATTCAAAAAATTTTTTCATCTAATTTTTTTATAGTTAAATTATATTTTAAGTTGGTTTTATAGTGAAAATATGTCAAAAATAAATTTATTAATACAGTTTACATTTTAATCATTTTATTCTGAGTTTATATATATAAACTTCATGAACTTTTTAACATTATCACTTTAAAAACTCTCTTTCTTTCCACATCTGTGGGATTAGCTTAAACATAATTTTTCCTCCTATATTAATTGAATTTTTAAAAATGGAAAAATAATTTTTTTAATCAGTATAATATTTATATCCCAATAATATCAACAAAATTGTTGACCAAATATATTATTGAATGTGATTAAAATTAATTACATCAATTTAGGTAAAATTAAGCTCAATAGGGGAATAAACCTTAAACTTAAGGTCCAAAATGAAATATTCACTTGTAAAATACCCATTTTATGGACATAATGAGGATAAAAACCATCCATTATTGATTTTTTTTTGTTTTTCATTACTTTAATTTGGTAAAAACGTATATACACTTAACTTGTTTTCAAAACTTCCTAGTGCGTCCCCTACCTCCCTTATAAAAGGCTACCATATCTCCCCATCTTCACACAAATTAAACACTACATTTTAGACAATATCTTCCCAATTAACATACAAAAATCCCTCATTTACTCTTTTAAATCTCTATTCTTTCATAAATCAAGCTAAAGAATCCCTTTGGTGCAAACCAAAAAGAGTTTCCCATAGAATAGGTAACGTCCTTCCCCAAGCTCCTTACTTTTATTTTCTAACTACACTAGATAAATTATTATTATTAAATTAATAAATAACAGACACAAGATCCTCAATAAACTGAGATGTTTTAATGATATAGTGTATACCAACACTTATATAAACTTCCATCTAATAGGTAATTAAATTTCATTTCTTAGGTACGGCGAACAACTACTTCACGAAAGGGCGTTGTTCGTTTTTATTTACCACATCTGATAACTGGAAATTATGATCGAAAATATATTTTTTAATGATTTATATTATGTATTTGACATATTCATACTTATTTAATTATTAAAAAACACATACCTTCATGTTTTCCATTTTGTGAAGTATGATAATTTCATTTGGGGTAGTATGGATTACCGCCTCCTCATAGTTATGTGATTCCTTCAAACAGTACATGGAATGTATTAAGGATAGTTTTAGTGAAATTATATAACATATGTTAAATAATATGGATAATTTAATGATTTTATATATATATATAAATATATTTCATTTAATTTCTTTCTTTTAAAATGAAAAAAAATGAAAACAACGTTCTTGAATATGTACGGCCTACCCTCTCAATGAACGGTGTGTTCCATTTCATAATAATATATTATATAAATTATCATAAATACATGTATAATGAATATAAATTATATTTATATCATATTTTACATTTATAAAATAATTATATAAGTATGAGGACCAAAAAATATTACAAATTAATACACATATGAAAACAAAGAAGATATTACCTGAAGTGGAACATTAACATGAAATTGCTAATAAGCATGTAATATGAATTCAAAATAAAATAATATATGGAATTAGTTATAATAATATAGTTCTATAAATGTTTTATAATAAACATATATTTATTATACAATAGATATTTATGAGTAAAGAGAGTCAAGACATTAGGTAATGGAATTTCATCTCACTTTTTATTTCTGTGAGATCAATGCCATATTCACCACTCGATTATTTTTTTTGGTGCATATAATGAACATAAATTTATTATATTATTATTAAAATTAAATTTATAATTATTTTTATGTCCAATTTATGATATTTATTTAATGTGGATTTAATATTCCAAATTAACCATATCAGAAAGATAGTTTTGTCTCAATTTTCATTCATTGGGACACATGGTTTGTTATAAATTGTAGTCTTTTAAGGTGTGTATGTAATTATTTTTGAAATTTTATATCATTAATCTCATTATTTTCATGATATAATAATAATAAAATAAGTTAATTTTCTTACATAGGGACTATGATTCAATGTTTCCATGTGGTTATTGCAACAATCTAATAGTTTATCGATATTGTTTATGATTATGTGTCCATTGATAAAATATTTTAATAAAAATCTCAATATATCTCATGAAATTTATTATCGAACAGTTATTTAGGATATCTTCAAACATTAGTACCATTTTTTCACTCCTTATTACATAAGATGATCAAGAAAGTGTTTTTAAGAAAGTCCTAATTTACCTCTCTTTGGTTGGAAATCTGCATTCCATCAAAACTATGTTTTCTGAAATGGTTACCAAAAAATATTCCAATATTCTCCTGTGATCTTTAGAAGACATTTTTACCCAATTTTAACCTTTTTAAAAATTAAAATAATATTCTTATCATTTTCCATTCGAAGAACATATTATGATGGAAAAGAAGTATTCATAATGTATAGATTTACCCGACATCATGACCATTATACCTATGAAGCTTCATTTACAGGAAAAAGTTATTTTTTAAAAAATAAACTTTTTTTCTAATATTATGGGAATTTTTTGTTTTAAATTGGTTTTATATGAAACACTTTTCCAAAAAATTTTATATTTAAAAATTATATTAATTGATTTAAGAAACATCCTTTATAAGTTGTAAAAATGTTGTTTTCAATGTAAAGTTTTTCAATGATTTCAAAGCTTATCTCATATGTTTTAAAATTATTTTAAATTAAAATGGTTTTCAAAATGTATTCATGTTTCATTAATATGATTTCAATTAAATAGGTTTTTGAAAATTTTTTACAGATTATTTTATAATTTTTCAAGTGAAAAGGTTTTTAAAATTATATAAAGCCTTCTTTATATGGGTTCAATGTATTTCCAAAGAATTTTTTTAAATGGATTTATATTTTAAAGTGAATTTTCTAAATAATAAATGATATTTTTATCAACAATATTTTTTAAAGATATTTTTGAATTATTCTATATCTAAGATGACATCTATTGGTGTTACTCATTTCTTCATGGGAAATGACACAATGGTTACATTTATATTTTTTCTGGGAATGCTTTACGTTTTTATTGCATGATATTTATGAAACCCATTTCTATTTTACAAGTTATATATTTATGAAACTCATTCATGTTCCATTGGTTTTATTCATATGAAGCTCACTTCTTTTCATGGTTTATTCTTTGATGGAATGATTATGAAATCTAACTTTTTTTATAGGGTAGATATGATTAAATGTTTATGGAACCCATTTCATTTATGGGGTTATCAATGGATGTTTATGAAAACCATATATTTTTATGGTTTAGGATATGAAAAAAAAAATTATTATCTTATGGCACATGTATAGATTATTTTATTAAGATATGGGGGAACTTATATATCCCACAAATGCATTGGGAAATGATTTATATCTCATGGGACAATGATGGTAATGAATTATAAGTGATTAATACACTTTGGGAATATAGGGAAACCTGATCCCTTATAAGGAAAAGACTGCAACTAGGGACAGTGTTGTGTCTCACCTAGTATGCATTGTCCCCAAGAAGATGGGAAGATGGGGAATCCCGATCAAATATGGTAGGATGGGGAAACCCAATTCACTATGGGAAGAGGGGGAAACCCGATCCACTATGGGAAGATTGGGAAACCATATCCCTTATAAAGAGAGGACTGTGACTGGATATGGTGGTGTGTCTTTCCCAATAGATGTAGTTTTCATGAAGTTCCATAATAAGTTATATCAATGTATCTTGACTTACGAAAAATTATATTACATGTTTATGTGTATTCCATAATTTCATGCCTTATTCCTATGTTATGTTTACCTAGATTATGTGCTTGTTTCATTTATGATCCATGTCTTTTGAACTATTATAATTTATTTAATGAATTACATTTATGATCTTTGATAGGTAGGGTATAATATTATAATGTTATTATCATAATCTCATAACCATATTCTCATGTTTATGCCAACAGATATCCATTTTTTACCCTTATTATTCATCTGAGCTCAACCATTTTAGTTTTCCTTCCCCAGGATAAGAAGATATGTATTATGTATGGTATGTATAAGAATGTTTCTAGACATGAATAACCAAGTGGGAGAAAATGTAGATCACTTATGTACCAGTATTTATGTTTCCATGTTTCCAAAGTCACTAGACTAATATGGTCTTTGAGCGTCTATTTGTGTAATGTTTTAAGTATTCCAAAAAATTATGTAATGTCTACATATGTTAATATTGTGTTGTTATACATCCAAACATCATACCGATTACTTTTCTTAACTCTAATGGACCTAGGATTATTGAACTATCAATATTTCATTGTGAAAAATATCATATATCTAAAGATACTATACTAGTGTTCTCTACATTAGAATATACTCAAAGTGGACTACTCGTATGAATAAGTCTATCATCCAGTCAATAAATGATGAATAAAGCTATAAACTTCTCAGTGCATGGAGTTTCTAGTATGGCACATGATATTTAAGTCTCTCTAAAAGGGTTAATCTATTAATTCTGTCACCCAACTCAATGTGAAATTCCCATATATGGTGTGTCTAAAAGGTTACATGATGTGTATATATATATGGGTATCAATTTAGTTTAACATATGTATATGTATTTCTAATTTATCCATGCATAGACTACATAGTGTATGACAAAGTTTATGGTGTGTAGTGGTTTGTACACAGAATCTATAGAATTCTTAACATGTATATCATAGAGCACTTAGCATATAAATCCATGTATGACTTGATATTTATAACCTATACATGTTGGTCTACAAAAACTGATACATGTTGTGTATAATTAAGGTACATCACAGGTGGTTACAGTTTGATGTATCATTATATATATGGTTACATGATGAAGTATGTATTCTCTCAATGCAAGGCTTGTAATCCAGGGTGACAAATCATATAAAATTTCACATACGTTGAGTCCAAACCATAAATTAAGTCTTTTGTCTTGAGTTTTATAGATAAACTTCATGTTCCATTATAGTCCATTTAGAAACTATGGAAGGTATTTTACCTGATGAGTGACTTCAGACAACACGTCGTATAGTAGTAATTTTTCAAGAATCCCTAGAATTTAATATTCACTCTATGAACACTGCTATCACATCTGATACAAGTTATGACTCCACTTCCTATAATAATTTTCACCCTCAAATCATCCATTACACCTCTTTAGGATTATCTTTTCCAACCATCCTTTGATCCATTTTCATCTAACCATTCATTTATTCATTCACAAAACTCAATGAATCATGACTATAATAAACCCCAATAAGTTATTCATTTGTTTTCTTACATCGTACCATTGTGAAATACCAAATTAAACTAAATAATAAATAATGTTGTAAAACATTCTAGATAGTAGTGTCCAGATGAACACACGACTACCTAAGGATTAGATTGAATTCAGATTCCTAAACATAGGAATGTATGATTTTGGAATTAAATAATGATCCAAAGTTGAGAATATCTCAATAATAATTTCATATTATATCAATGTTATATTACTCAAAGTAATAATTTATCAATTTATTAATTAAATCAATGATTAAAACAATAATTAAATCGCAACATAGGAAAAATTTTATGGTATTAATAAAATGTAAAACCTAATATAGAATTATTGAATAACATAGATCCTTCATCCACACATTCATCCAATGCTAGGAAATAAAAAATTAAATAATTAATCTAATATGATTGGGGAAGAAAATGTAATCAAAGTATAAAATTATTTTCCTTGTGTGTTGAGAAAATAATCCAATTCAAATATTTAATCCAATTTTTTTTATAACAATATTCTTTTTATATTATAAACATCCATAAATAATTATATCCCCACACAAAAATATATTTAAAAATATATGAAATTATATTTTGGGTGTTCATTAAGAGTAATAGAATAATTAAATTAATTAATAATATATTCCTAAATTTTTTACTATAAGTTTTCATCTCAAATAAAAATGTTCATCAAATGAAAAATTATTTTTAAATAAACAATATACTAGAAATAATATTTTCTTTTATCACAACAAAAAAAATCGTTCTTAAAGGAAAAATAATAAATCATATTTTCACAAATTTAATATCCTTAGAAGTTTTTCATTGAAAAAATACATGACTTAATGACTCTTGTATATTTAGTAAATAATCACATTCTAAACCATTCATAATTTTCAATAATTTAATTTTCATATAACATTTTTTAAATTTGATTGTGAGGGTAAAAGGATTGAATACCTCCATATAAAAAAGGTCAATAAAAAATAAATTTTTCATCTTAATGGAGAATAGTCATATCTTAAGGATCACTTCATGTTCCTCAATCGTCATTATAACCCTTAATTTGAAGAATGTAAAGAACATGAAGACTCATTGTTCATTGTGTATAAATGAAGATTGAATTATCTATGGTTTTTTCCCCAATAGTGATAATTTGAAGGGGAGAAAAATATATTTGAAAATTCAAAATCATGGAATTCCATGTATTGTAGTGGGAAAGAAATAATTTCCTTCTCTAAATTCCCATCACAAATCCCCATAATTCTCCCTTAAATTTCCCAAAATATCTAAAATAATCAAATCCCATCACAATTACAAATAATTTCAAATGGAATTAGGTTATAGTATTATCCAAGACACATTATCACTACTACGAACAATAACCACCACATCACCAAGACACGACATCACCAAAAAATTGTACACATAAATAAAAATAAATACTTTATTTTATTTATTTTTAATGTTTAAAAATACTAGATTATAAAGGATAAAGACATTACATGAAAATTCTACCACACCATGGTAAAATATGTCATTTGGGGCACAACCACTATAATAGCTTTAATATAGGCCCCATTTAAGAGATATAAAAATCTCAAACTCATGGGATAAATATTTATTTACTAAATATATATTAAATATTCATTAAAATTCAACAATCACAATTTATTTCAAATTTCATATGATATTAAATGGTTAAAAACTTATCTTTTATCTGTTATACAAGATCAGGTCCAATAAAATTAACCTCTCTAACTTTATCCCATCATTTCATATTTTGACACTTGTTCCCATGAATAACCTCATAAGATACCATTTGAAATATAGAATGGGTAAGATTATTATATAAGAACTCCACTAGAAGAATTTTTTGATCCCAACATCTTTGGAAATAAATTTGACTTGATCTCGCAATATCCTTTAAGGTAACAATGGTTCTCTCTAAATGACCATCCATTTATGGGTGATAAGTAGTTCTATAACATAATTTTGTATTAAGTTAATGTTAAATGCTTCTCTATAACATCAAGGTAAACATCAGATCATGATAAAATACAATAGATGGAAGAATTCCATGCAGTCTTACCACTTCTCATATTTATATCTTGGGAAGTTGGTCACCAGATAAATATTCCTTGATATTAATGAAATGTGTTGACTTTGTAAGATGATATACTACCCCCTAGATGGAGTTATTACCTATAGTTGTCGTAGGTATTTCTATAGTTAAATCCATGGTCATGTTTTCCCATTTATAGACTATTATGGGAAATTATTGTATCATACTCTTAAACTTCTCCCATTATTCCTCTAATTTTTGGCATACCTAGCATCAATGTATAAATTTTTCATTCTCCCTATTTAGGTTACCCCACAAGAAGTTTTTCTTCTGATCTCTATAAATATTACTTATTCTTGGATGAAAATGGTAGGATTAGATATGAACATAATATATAAGTTCCCTCCTTAGTTATAGTTTTGATGGGACACATATTCAGGATCCAAACCTTCAAACTATATCATTAGAAAATTTTAAATCCCTAATATTTTATTCATTTTTCAATAACACCTCATTATATTTATGGTCCTCCTTGATCCTTTTAAGAAGGATGGTTGAGAAGTTATTTTATTAATGAAATATGAGGTTACCTTTATTATACCCACATCCACTCTATTAATGTTCATGAGTATTGGATCTCCTGTAGTCCTAATCATAGATGGGGTTTTAGGATTATGATTACTCATTGCATATTCCCCATTATTAACCTTCTATGTATGGTATTGGATTAAACAATCATAATCCTTTATCATCTCTAACCACCTTCATTGTTTCATATTGAGTTCCTTTTGTGTGAATATGTAATTGAGGTTGTTATGATTCCTATATATGTCACACTTCTCAACATATAGATAATGTAATAAAATATTCAACATGAATATCATTATATCCAATTACAGATCATGAATTGGGTGGTTTTTTCATGGATATATAATTGGTGAGAAAAATAGTGTATCACTTTGTCATCATTCATGAGTAAATAACCCAGTATCTTTTTGGATGCATCATTTTATGCCTCAAATCATTTCCCACTAGTAGGTAATTTTACCAAAGGTGTAGTGATTAGCCTCTTAGTTAACTCTTTAATTATCTTCTCATATTCATATATCTAGTAAAAATTTACTTTTTTTATTTATTTTGGTTATTTTAATTTAAAATCATGAAAAGTTTTTCAGAAATTGATGATTGAACCTAGCTAGTTGAAGGATATTAAAAATATTCATCACAGATATTGGTTTGTTCCATCCTTTAATTGCCTCTATTTTTAATAAGATCTATATATATCCCCCTACCAATGATATCATTCCTCATAAATATTACATTATCTATCTAGATCTCCCATTTACTATACATCACATATAAATTTTTATTTCACATGTTTTTTAGTGAATCATCCAAATTCTATTCATGATCCTCCTTTATTTTGGAGTAGATAAGAATATCATCTATAAATACTACCCCAAATTTATCGAGGTAATCCATAATGACTCTATTCATTAAGAGCACGAAGACATATAGGGAATTAGTTATTCCAAATGTAATCAGTATTAACTCAATGTTATCATAATTTATACAAAAATTAGTCTTAGGATATCCCTATTGTTTACCTTTACTTAATAATATCCTGACCAAATATCCACCATGGATATATATTAGGCTCTACATGGCTCATCGAAAAAGTTATCAATCTATGGAAGAGGATAATTTTTCTTTATCTTGATCTTTTTTATCTCCTGATAATAAATGCATAAGTTAATGGACGAATCCTTATTCTTGATGAAAGGGACCGATGTACCCCTTGGTGAAGAAATTGGGCATATAAACATTTTATCTTGATTCACATATAATTTTTTATACAACTCCACATGTTCAATAATGGCCATTATATATAAAGTCTTGGATACTATAAAATTTCTTCATATTAGTTTTATTGATAAATCAATCACCTGACTAGGAGAAGGAATAAGAAATTCTTTGGGAAATACCACAGTGAATTCTCTTACAATGGTCACATCATCGTGGATAATATTTTCCTTAGTCTCAATAATTTGATCCACATATTATATTTCACAAGAAAATAATATCCTTATGTGATATAATGTTATCAAAATATATTTTCACCCTTCATTTCATTTTTATAGAGACAAAGTGTGATTTTTTAATTCAGAGGGTTATTTCCTTCCCTCTAATATTTTTTTAATCTCTATACAAGGAGATCCAATTCCTTCCCATAAAAATATCTAATTCTGCTAAAGGAGGTATCATAAGTTTTATTGTAAATAAATCCTAAAAATTTTGATAGGGATGAGTTATATTAATGAGATGAAATAATTTAAACATTTTTAATATTCATCGATAACTCAAATTAAATGTTTTGAGGTGGTGTTTTAGTAGTTCTACTAAACATGTATGATATGAAAAAATGCATATAACTATAAAAGATAAGCCTACCTTTCACTATTTTATATTGGTTCTAATTTCTCACTTCATCCAAAATATAATTGGTGATGGAAATTGAAAAACTATTAGTCATATAAAGGGGAAACTATGAAAATTGATGGGATAACACATAAATAACATACATTCATTAAGCTATGAATTTCTATATTTCAATATAAGTTATCAATTATCTATTTTCTAACATAATATTTTATGGTTATTTTGGTTCCCTTGATAATGGTTCATATATAAATTTTTTATATACCAAAGAATATACATTGGGTGTGTCAAACTAGGTGTGCAGCAAATCATCTTTTTCATGCACTAGGTGACGATCGAGATAAAATCACAGCATCATTTTTGGGGTTATTTCCACTAGGTAAAACTATCCTAGAGCCGCACCCACTTGTAGTATCCACATAGGGTTATATTTTCTTATTAAAAACATAATATATACTTTAAAAAAATTGGGGATGTTTTTTTCTGTTTCATCTTATCCTTAAATATTTCACTAGGGTTTTATAATCCTATTCCCCAAAAATAACAATACTTTCATATGATACCAACTACAAAAACCATATATTAATAAACAATAATTACTGATTTATAACAAAAATTTACACATAATACAATAACATAAGATTGTGATGCATCATTTCTTCATTAAATTAGGTACATAGTATCATAACGTGAAACATGGGAATAATAACATTATTTAAAACTCCACAACATACCCTTAAAATTCCATTTCTCTTCTAAACCTTCATGGGATAGCTTGGGGAAGTACATAATAATGTGATGATATAAAAACCTCACTAATGAAATAATCAAAGAATAAAAAAAGTAAAAACATAACCATGGAATTAGGAGGCATATCAAGGTAACTAAAGAGGGGTGAGAATCATAAACTTGAATATCAAAGCATGGCATATGATGATAACATAAAGGCAGCATGGGAATATGGGAATAACATAAAACATGAAATCATAAAAATAAGTCATGGATAACCTATAATAATTCAAAACATACTTTCCTTATAATAACCTTACATGCACCATACATGGTATCTCATGAGATAAAAACGTTTCCCAATTCATTAGAGCGTAACCTTTGTTCCGGCCCACCAATCACATTAATATCAGGGACACAGAAAAGTGTTCCACATAGAGAATAAAACATAAGGATGTATTTCATCACTTTTAATCCAATGATTATGTATTTTGGGTTAAAAAAATGGATTCCCCATATAAATTAGTGAGAGTTAAATCTTGGTAAATACCATTTAGGGTAAAGTGGATGGTTATTTACTATACAAATGTTTATCATGAAAATCACATGATAATTTCATTATCAAAAAAATGGGTAAATAAAGATTAATTAAAGGTATTAATGAGAGTTAAATTGATCCCTAATCACTTATAAATAATAGATAATGTAATAGGGAAGTGTAAAAAAAATATCCCAACTTGAAAAATTGTAAATAAAAAGGCATAATATAAATATGGTGCCTAAATAAAGGGGATAAAGAGAGGATCACTTACCTTCTGTGGGAACTTCTAAATTCTCGGTAGGAAATTATTATTTGAATGGGAAAACCATGGGAGGTATCTAGAGTGGGAAAATAAGATTAAAGTTTTTCTAAAATAGTTTTTTAAGTGAAATGGGAGTTTTGGTCGGTTTTTATAGCAAATGATATGTGAATTATTTATTAATTTATAAACATAGGTTTTGGACTTTATATGATAATATAATCAAAAACACAAACAATGTTATGTTTCTTCACATGTTTTTCTCCAATTAGTAGTTTATTTAAATATTTTATAATGATAATAACAAAAACCATTTAAATAATACCCTTGATGAAGCAAAAGTCAGTCATATTTGTAATGAATTAATTTTATAACCATAAAATATATCATAGGTTTTATAAGATTAATTAAAGGTATATAAATATTATCAAATAACATAAAAACACATTATTTTAAAGGTGAAACAATATTTCAGTCATGTATACTCATTATAGTATTCTTTACAACATGTTTTTCTCTTTACGTTTTCTAAATACATATTGTATATATTTATACCATATTTTATTTTTAGCCAAAGATTTGACTATCTTATAAAATTATGAAAATATCACAATTTTCTAATTTATTGATTTAAATTTAAAAAATAATATTTATTTTATAAAAGTAATTCTGTAAATATAATAATTTTTAATTTTTAAAAATAAACTCCATTTGTGGAGAAATACTTGTTTTTATATTGATAATAGTTTCTTAACCATTATAAAAATTACATGGGAATTCATAAAATTATATTATCATTTATATTTATAACAAATAATTTTTAATAATATTATTTTACTAAAATAACCTTTATTTAATAAATTCATGAATTTTTCAAAAAACATAGCCTAGATTGAAAATATATATTTCACAAAAAAAATTGTTTGTATTTCATCATATCAAAATCAATTTTTGTCAAAATATTTATTTAATCATTAATAAAGTAATAAAAAAATAATTATAATCATTATTTTATTAAATATAAAAATAAAAAAATTTATATTATTAGGGTCAAGATTTAGAACCCCTTATTAAACCAGATTATTCCGTATGGGTACGGTGTGTGACGGTGACACAATCTTGGGGTGGTTTGGAAAATGAGGTTTGGGTAATGATCTAGATAAGATTTAATTTCCCCTATAAATGGTTTCTCTCATGATTTAGTAATTAAATATTAATATGGTCTTGGTCAAAGTAAAACCCAATGATTTTATCTCCCTCAACATCTTCGATAAATGCACATTATAGGGTTCGATCCAACTGGCTGATGTCATTTCTTCTTCTGTTTATTTCAATTTGAATTTTTTATAAACCATAATATATATTTATCATAAGGTTTCCATTATAATATGTATCTAATCAATGGTTATGATTCAAAATTATTTTTTGAAGCATGAGGTTAAAAATATTCAAAAAACCAAAGTAGTCCATGAGTTTTCTAGGAATACATTACTTAATAAGTCATTTATTCATTTAGAAGGAGAATTTCATTTATAAAATTTTGTGTTGTTAACTTTTTACACTTAATATCATAAAATATTTTAGGATATGTGATCGTAAATAAAAATTTAAAGTGTTTTATTGAGTTACCTTGTAGAAAGTTGATAACACTATTATACAAGTTCAAGATGAATTTTTTTTCAAAATAACTTTAAATTTTTTCGGACATGTTATTATAAATAAAAATGTAAAAAAAATTCATTTAGTTATCATGAAAAATAAAAGACACAATTTCTCAAAGGATTGTACCAGTAAAAATGAAAATTGGATTACACTACATATTCTAATAGGGTTTAGGGTATGGTGGTAAATATAAACATAAATAGTTTCATCAGTTACCATAACATGGTGTTATAAATTTATCATAAAAGTGTTTAAGGTATGGAGGTAAATAGTAATGTTAATAGTTACATTAGTTATCATAAAATATTTATTTTTACTTTATCCTAAAATATTTTTGGAGGATTGGTAAAAAATAATGAAAATTGTTACATTGCTTTAAGAAAAAGAGTTTGATGGAATAAGGTTCTCATGGTGATGATTATAAACATAGAAAAAGATATAAATAGACAATAGATGTTGACATCATGAAATTTTATGTTCTGTAGTTAATAATTTTGAATAATACCAAATAATTGAACAATTATGAATGTGATTCCAATTTATCACCATTATTCAAATTTGATTACATCATAGATATTTCTCACTAAAGAGTTTAGTGGGAGGATATTTATCATATGGTCAAATAGAAATTTGATGTGGTCACATAGATATTTTACATGGATTATATGTAAAGACCCCATACTTAGCGTACATGTACATTTAATTAATTTTGTGGAAAACATAATACATTAAACAAAGAGACACCCAAAGTCTGTATTAGTTTAGTGCCTTCAAGAACATGGAAACATAATCCCTGATACATAAGTGAGATAAATTTTCTCCCACTAGGTTCTTTATTAATATCACCATTCATAGACACATCCAATATAATAATTATATTCATAAATTGGGGTAAATGTAAAATAAAAAATGGGTGAGATTAGATGCTCAGTATGGGTAAAAAATAAAAATATGTAAATATAAAAGTGGGCATTAAAGTATGATAATGTGATCGTAACATTAAAAGATCATACCTTTCATATTAATGATCATAAAAATCAATCATGGCATAAATATTGATAGTTAATTAGACATAAATCATAAATAAATAAATAACATAATCCATGAAATCATAACAAAGTAATAAAACATGTAATTATGGAAAACACATTATCATATAATCTGATTTCTCTAGTAGCCAAGACATTGCTACCAAGACCATCTCAGTAGTATGGGTTCACTAACCATACCATATTTGATATCATTTTTAACTACCATGTACATCTTTGAAGGATGGGTTCAATCCTCATACCATCTTGGTAGTCATGTTTCACTCTTGAGACAATATTAGTCTATCTCATGAGATAAAAATCATTACCCAATGCATTGGAGAGAGATATAGGTCCTACCCATATCATAATTAAATAATTCATTCATGTTCCAGAAAATAACTAATAATCATATAATAAACCATGAAAATAAATGGTTATCATAAACATGTAATCCTATCATAACCTGTGGAAAAAGATACAAGCTCATAATCATTTCATCATAGCATCACTCAAGAGATTAAATGGGTTTCTCAAAAATCATTCCATCATAATATAGTCTAGGCTATATAAATGGATTTAATAAATAGAATAAACATATTAAAAACATAATAATAATAGGGATATTAATAAGTAATTTCATCATATATGGAAAATGTTATGGATAAAACACTAGAAATTGGTTCTGGAGGAAAATATCGTTCGTTCTTCAAAACCATTTTCTTTTCTTCCAACACCGTGAAATTTTAAAAGAAAATAATTTCTTTGAATATAAACATTAAAACGTTTATGTGAATCCACATTTAAATAAGGCATCATAAAAACATAATAATCTATTTAAGCCAATTAAGTTAAAAAAATCTTGTACTTTTTTCAGAAAAGTCAAAAATTACCTCATTTGGAATACAAAAGAAAGATTCCATTCAAACCATGTAGTAAAAAGTAAAGAAAGATTAAAAATTAAAATAAACATTAGTAGGAGAGTATTAAAAAAATTTATGATATCATTTTAAGAAAACATGTACATGGATGATAAATAAACTCCTGTAAATACTTACATATAAACAATCTCGGGTAATAATGCGATTGTGAAATTATACCTTACTTAAAACCTTAAAAATATTCCCTTTTGAAAATATTTAAATGAACATAAAAAATAGACATGAAATTTATTTTATAATCCCTTTATATTCGTATAAATAGTTATTTGAAAAAATATCAATAATATTTAAATGGATAAAGGATTAATTATTTAAACATTCAATGTGTCTCATGCCACTTTAAACATTTAAATCATAAGCCCAATATCTTCAAATGAAAATTTAAATACCATGAAGATAAATTTAATTATGATATGAAAGATAATATTTTCATACATACACCTCACACAAGAAATAGGTGGTGAAAATGTCTTATATCTCATGAAAATTAAAAGTGAGATGGAATTCCCTTACCTTAGATCTTATACTCTTCGTACATGTCTGAACCTCCTCTTAAATATCCCCTCCTTTAAAGACACTTGTATTTGATCTTTTGGGGATAAAATATACACTTGGACGTGGGGAGAGTGACTAATAGAGGTTTGAGAATATATGTGAGGGGATATAAGGATTTTTGGGTCGAAATGGGGAGGTGAGGGGTGAAATTTATACTTGAGGGGAGGTGGGTTAAAGTTATTAATTTATTGATTATATTATATTAAAATATAACCAAATTGAGGTTCAATTAATTTCAAAAAACATTCTAATTTAATGTTTTCTAGTCTATTTAGGGTTGATCCACAACTCAACCAACCATTAAATGTTACAATTTTTTGGTATGTTAAGCATGTGCCTTTTAACATTGACCCTTACCACAATTTTCCTATTCAACCATAAAAAATATTTTTTACCATGGTAACTTTTTTATACATAAAAATATATTTGACCTTATAACCTAATATGGACCTTTTAATTTAAAATATTGAATCTATTTTACCTAATTCAATCCACATAATTGGGAAATTTATATTTAAAATTAATTCAATAGACAAAATCACAACGTGGGTTTTTAATGTGAAATGTTCAAAAATTAAAATGTTTTTATATCTAATTTCAATTTGAAATTAATTCCAATGACCTTTATTGGATATATTAACAAAATTATTATAGAATAAAAATTTTAAACCAATTTAAAATATAATTTACCCTTATAAATAAATTATATTAAAAAGTAGATTTGAATTAAAAACTAGTATTTTTAACTATTTATTAATAATGAAACCTTTGATAAAAATTCCAAACAATTATTATAACCTAATTTTATTGTTTCTATATACAATATGAGGTTTATTTGTACAAGTTGAATCTATAAATCTATTAAAATTGGATCTAAAAATGCTTATCTATTAAATGACGATAAAATTACCCTGATAAAATATTGCGTTTTATGGGTTAAATTTGTTTTAGTCTTATCATATACTTATAAAAACAATTGGATTAATATAAAAAACATTAAATTTATATATAACATAAATATTAAATTAAATTTACTTAATAATTATAATTAATTAAATTTATTAGGATTAAAAAAACTTATGAGAAAAATAATAGTTTTCAATCAAAATACCCCCTTTATATTAATTTGGTTATTATATTCCTTTTTAAATAATTTATACCTAATTAATTCAATTTATATGTTTTGAAATCCATATATTTATATATTTGAGTTAAAAATATTCATAAAATCTAATTTAATAGCTAGGTTACATCATATTTTTAAAATATATATCATTGTTTGTTAAGACTCTATCAAGTGTGTTACGCATGCCTTTGAGGAATGTCTATGTTGAGTGTAACACAAGATAAAATCTGTTTTTAATGAAGAAAAAGATAAAATTTACGTTTTTTATAGTTAATATATGCCAAACATAGTTCTTTAATATAAAATAAATTATTTTTAATGTTATATGAAATAATAAATATCAAAAAGATTAAATTAATTCGAAAAAAATCACAAAATTTAAAGTTGTTACGTTCTACCCCCTTAAAATGATTTTCTCCCTTGAAATTATTTTTGGTATCCATCCTTTAATTCTTGAATGTATCATTTATAGAAACCCACATCATAAAAATGAACACTAAAACATCCATTCAAAAAGTAATAGATGGAAACTAAAAATTTTCCAATGTAAATCATGAATAGGTATCTATATGAGAGAACATAAGTGAAGATTTGGTAATGGAGAAAAATAGTAAATAATCATATTGATTTATAAATATCACTGATCACATGAAATTGGGTGATCTTGTGAAAGTTAATAATCACGAAACCATAAACATAGGAAGCATGAAAGAGGTCATTAATATCATAAAAATGATGATAATAAGACACCCTTTTACATCACAATCCCTTTCCCTAGTGTTGAATAATTTTCATGACAATATATACTTACCTATTTTTTGTACAATCTCGCCATTTTTTTTTCCTTGAACAATTATTCATTTAGCTCTTATTCAATGAAATAAAGATGAATTTTTTATTCTTGAAGCTTTATCATATCATGAAATCCATAAATAGAATTATAGGTTATTGCGTATTTCTTAATAACAAAAAAAATTCAGCATAGGTTATCAAATATGCATAATTCCACCTATTGTGAGATAATACTTTAATATAACAAACATCATCTAGAGTTTAACTTATACCATCCATAAACCGAAAACTGAAAATCCAAATTTTTTGAAAGAGGTACACAAAATCTATATAACAATTATCTCTCATAAATCATAAGGTACTTTTTATTGGTCACATTCTACACATGTGAATACCATCATCATGTTTTCACTTGATACATGGTAATAATCTGGATTTCGATATATATTTTTTAAAAACATGCATGTTTTCTTTTTCTTATGTCTAAAAGTTGTAAAATCCCTCCATGAAAGCATAACCCACATATAAATAAATCCTTAATTAGTTCTAAGGTAACTAGTATCATTAAATTTACTTATTCATATATGAAATATCCTTATCCAAATATAATTATCTCAACAGCATGCTCATATTAAGTGTTATCCTTCCCTTAATTTTGTGTTTTAAAAAAATCACCTTATTAACTCAATAACTTTTCATGGTTATTAGTAACATTCAAAATATTCTCTTAAATCCATAAGTAAAAAAACTATAGTGGACCAATACATAGATGTTTCATTATTAAATAACACCATAAATGTACTTCTACAAAATTATTCTTGAATTCCAATTCATAAACACAGAACCATTCCACAACATTTTTGTTGTACTCCACATCGCCGATAATGATCACATGATATTTTCCTTTTCCATTATCCTAAATAGGTTTATAACATTGATCATCATCGATATCCCTTGTATTAGAGAACTAGTTATCATAATTCTCAATCTCCTTACACTTATAGCACTGAAGTGGGGGAGATGCATTTTGTGTGTCTTTCTCTCCACTCACATTTTTAGCTAACTTCTTCCCAACACATCGGTACTCAATTTCCCGATGACTTTATTTTCAAAAATTAAAACATTTATTAGACCCGTTAAGAAAATTTCCTACATGATTTTTCCCACACATATAGAATAATGTAAGGTTTTTCTTTTTTCTCTTCATGGTTTTCATATTTCTCATTAAAATTCATCTTCCTATTCTTGTCAAAACCATGTGATCGGTACATGACTCCAACCTCCATTTAAACCATTATTACTTAATGAAAAATATATTAATATCTACTGAAGTCTATAATGGCTAATTCCCATCTGATACTTGAATTTAAGCCACTGAATAACCTATCTACTTTACTTCCATGATGACTGATAATTCCAAAAGCGTACCTCATAAGTCCTATGGAATTGGAATCATAGCTACCAACAGATTCATCATCCCTTTTCTTTAACTTAGTAAACTCCATCTCCATATTCATATGTATAATACAATGAAATTACTTATTGGAGAATAAACTCTTGAACTCATCTCAATAAATGGATTCAATTTCATCTTGTCACCTCGTATTATTGATTAGATTCCACTACTAATCTTCTTTGCCTAATAACTGATAAATGGCCAGAATTACTTTCTCGTGTTCTGAACACTTGAGAACATATAATATATTTTCGGTTGTACTAATCTATTATTCAAAAAAATGTGGATCGTAATACCCACTGAAATATGGTGTATTTTTACTCTTGAAGGACTAAATATAATATTGTTCCCTCCATTTCTTATTTGGATGTCTAGCATGATTCATATCATGGGAAAGCTGGGTGTGCATAAAATGATATTTTTCATTTCAACTCCTATATATTTCAGTTTCTTCGAAGTACAGTCATTTCATTGTCCTTCACAATTACCATTAACATGATTCATTTGGGTTCTAACCATTAACTAAAACTACAAGAATATAATTAGAATCATTTATCATAATGAGGGACCACATAATCATGAAAAATTAGTTATAAGAAACATAAATCATGACAGCTACATTTAAATCTTTGAAAAATTAGGCTAATCCTTTGAGATATCCTTATAAATATCTATAAAATATCACTAGGGATCTCACTAAGTCTTCTCATCCTAGTTTCTAATGGTTAACTAAACCTTTGTTGTGACACCAACTATAATGTCCCCAAACATGGTGTACATGTATATTATAGTAGTTTTGTGGAAAACATAATACATTAAACAAAGAGACACCCAAATACCATATTAGATTCGTGACTTTGGTAACATGGAAACATAAACCTTGACACATAAGTGAGTTACATTAGCTCCCACTAGGATCTTCTCAACTGGAACCATTCTTAGACACATAAAACATAATAAGTATTTTCATAAACTGGGGGTAAAGGAAACATAAAAAAAGGTGATATTAGATGCTCATTAAGGGTAAATAATGGAAATATGTAAATAAAAACATATGCATAGGGGTATGAGAATGTGATCATGATAATAAAATATCATACCTTGCATACCAAATATCATAAAAATTAATCCTGGAATAAATCATGACAGTTTGTTAGACATTAATCATAAGGAAATAAAGAACATAATCCATGAATGCATAACATAGGAATAAAACATGGAATTGTTTCAAACACATAATCATATAATCTAATTTCCATGGTATCCAATGAATTACTTACAAGACCATCTTAGTAGTATGGTATCACTACCTATACCATCTTGGAAGTCCTGGTTCACACCCATGTCCTTATTAGTTGCATGAGGCAACTCCCCATACCATCTTTGAAGTCATAGTTCACTCCAGAGACCATCTTGGTCTATATCACGAGATATAAATCATTACCCAATTCATTGGAGGGATATATAGGTTCAACCCATATCATATAAAAATAATACATTCATGTTCCAAAAAATAAAAATCAATCATATCATAACCCATGAAATGAAATGGGTATCATAAACATGTAATCATATCCTAACCTATGGAAAAATATATAAGCTCATAATAATTTCATCATAGCATAACCCAAGGGATAAAATGGAGTTCTCATACATCATTATATTATAACATAATCTAGGGTAATCAAATTGATTTCATAAATAGAATAAACATAATCCAAATATATGAATAATATGGATATTAATTGTAAGAACCTGATTTTTCACTCAGGTATGAATCCTTTAATTTATTGTCTAAATTTTACTTTGGACCTAATATGGATTTATATTGATTTAGTAAATGTTCTGAGGGTGTCTTGGGATTTTTTGAAGCCTGAAACCCATCATTTTTTAGAAAACAGACCTTGCGCACAGTTTAGAGTAAACCATGGAGGATTTCCACACAGTTCGAAAAGCTATGCAGATGGTTTTTTTTAGATAGAGGCACCTCACATGGTTGGTGAATGGTTGTGAAGCTTAACCATGAAAACAGCCCTTTTCCCCAGTAATCGTGCATGGATGGTGCACGGTTTGATCAAACCATGCAGAGGAAGACTTGTCGGGTAGAACCGTCTCACACGATTTCTGCACGGTTTGGAAAACTGTGCAGACAAACCATGTACAGGATAAAAACCTATGTAAAATGTCCAAAATGACCTTAATGATCTATTAATCCTTCCCTTTCCTCCTAATCTGAGATTCATTAGTAATTTCCTCTTTTTTAACTCAATTGGAGCTTCTTGAAGGCCAAAGGTAGGGATTAAGAGATCTCCTTCGTATGGAATCTGATCGAGCTTTCGTTCATCATGATAGATTTGACATGGTATGCATTCGAGTCCTCTTTAGTTGTTCTTCTTCTTTTTGAATCTTGACCTAGATATCTCCATGTGAGCGTTTTTCACCTTTTCTTAGATCTACACTGATCCGGGGAAAATCAAGGGTTGGTACCAGAGGAGAAGGCTTGTACAACCCTAAGGAGGGTGGTCTATAACTCATCCCCAAATTTTGTTTTTTTAATGTTCATGTGGGGCCCACCAGTTTGTTGGGAATCATTTCGTAAATTAACATTCCAGTATTATACTCATTAGAATCGTATGGTTATGCTCTTTCCAAATATGTGATTAGTTGTTAGTGGTTTCACCCACAACTAAATCCTCCACATGTCAAAGGGTATTCCATAATTGGGTTTTTAGTGTTTTGGCATGTTTGAGAAACTTTTTGGGTGTCCCTTTACTTGACCTTTCCAAAGTTGGGTCTTCTTATCATAAATGGATTGTTATTAATGAGAATTGCTTAATTCCATTTACCATGTATACTCACCCCTTGACCCAACTAATCTATGTTTTTCTAAATGATTTGTTAAAAGTGAAAAGTGAAATGGAAAGTATGCTAAGTATATAACTTTGAATTAATAAAATACATTGAATGAATGTTACATGTCTATAGAACCCCATTCCATGTTGATGGAAGGTAGTGGATTGAACCTCAATAATTGAATAACCCTTAATGGCTAATTAAGACTTGATTAAATGGTAACAAGGATACTTGGCCTATCCACACTAATGGAAGACAATTATTGGAACAATAAATAAATTTTTACAACTATAATTGACCTATCCACACTATTGGAAGGAAATAATTAAACCAAATTAATTATTACATGATTATAATATCAAATAGGAATGGATTGACTTGAGATCGCCTTGGATTCTGAGAGGAGATTACCGTGGGTCTCGAGAACCCCTTTCTGATTCAAGGATATGGTTTGCTTAGGTAGATACTCACCTAGAATCTGGTTCTTGTCAATTCCTTGGACGCCCGATATACTATAGTTGGGTCCCTTTCATTTTATAGGATACCTTGGATACAATCCTTTGATCCTGCACGGACTAGTTGGTTCCATGGTGAAGTCCCATAGGGACCTATCTTTCCTTAGCCCCATTTTACCTTGGTCAATCACCTTAAAATAAATAGGCTCCTTATTATGGAATTCCTTAAATTATGCTCCTTGGATTACACTCTTACCCCTTAGATAGACTCATATACTTATGAGTTAGTAGTCCATCTGATTTATGTTAACTTTGTTATTACTCTAGAACTCCCTCACTGGATATCATTTTCAAGTTGCCTTGTCATGTCTTGGGACCTTCACTACTTATACTATCGTGAAGTGATGTCAGTGCTGGCTATGCCTCATGAGACCTGTTAACATTAAATTGTATTTTCTTAATTATAATGAACTGCTTACATGTTTAGACACTAGACTAGGGATAAAGCAGGTACTTGGTCATTTTGTTATATTGTAATGCTTTCTTTACAATATATATGCATGCCTTCACACTTCTATATTCCATTACGCAGGCTGGATGTTATAGACACCATTGGTGGTGGCCCACTGATATTTATCTCACACCCTCTCTGGGAACCATTTGGTACCCAGGGTAGATTCCATGGTTGCAGGTGTGTTCAAATGGAAGCATACGACTTCCAACACATGATTCCTTGCTAATTTGGATAGATCTTGATAGAATATGACCGATATATTATGATGTTTGGAGTATCATTTGTTTACTTTTACTTTGTGAAACAAGTAATACCTACTGTCTTGTATCCATGTTTTCCAGTTTTCTAGTGACATGACATTACATCAACATTATTCTAGTTGGTACTGTTATTATTTTTATTTTTATCTATTACACTATTTAGATTCCTCTAGTTTTTAAAATATTTATATTGCTTCTTCTATTTACTATTCATTTACATTCCTTCCCAAGGAACCACTCTAGGCCCTTGCTACTAGTCGGTAGCCTCTGGGGTTCTGGAAGATGCGCAGGAGGCCATGCAGCCCATCGGGATCAAGGCACCCATTACACCATTGGGAATATAGACAGAGGGAATACTCCTGTGCAGGGACTATCCTTTTGATGTAGGAAGATACCCATTCTTTTGAAATCTATTTTTTCTCAATATTATGGGCTTCGATTTCATTCTCGAAATGGACTAGTTGGTCTACTAGCACACCTTTGTAGATAGTTATTGTCAAAGGGTTTCTTTTACATCACCAGTAGGTAGCAGTTATCTTTTCAAAGGTGAGAAGGATATCTAGGCTGGGAGAGTGGGACCATAGCATCATGGGATAGGTTAAGTGACTACTCAGTTTTCAAATATTTTCATGGTGGATAAAGGTTTTCTTCAAGCTGTTTTCTCTCCCGTAGTTGATCATTTCAAGGAAGTATTTCCTGATGAATTTTCTAGCTTACCTTTTAAGAGAGAGGTATAGTTTACAATAGATCTTGTTCCAGGAGAATATCTAGTGTCCATTCTTCTTTATAGGATGGCACCTACTGAGTTTTAGGAGCTGAAGAGGCAGATAGTGGACTTAGAGGCCATAGGCTTTATTTTCCCAAGTACATCATCTTGGGTTTCACCCATGATTTTCACTAAGAATGAGGATGGAACTCTCTTTTTATTAATGGATTATATAAGGTTGAACCATCTTATAGTCAAGAATCGAAATATCCAATTCCTCGAATAGTTGGTCTCTTTGGCCAGATCCAAGGAGTAAAGGTGTTCTCTAAGATTGAGCTAAAATGGGGTTATCATCATGTTTGAGTCAGACTATTAGACATATCTCATACAACATTCCGTAGTTGGTATGGTATGTATGAGTATCTTTTTAGGCCATTCGGTCTTATGAACACGCCATCCATTTTCATTTATTTGTTGAATTGGGGTTTCAAACCCTATTTGGACTCCATTTTCATGGTCTTTGTGGATGACATCTTGGTGTATTCTTACACTAATAACAACCATGACAAACATCTTAAGATCATTCTGAGTACACTAAGAGAGAATCATCTTTATGCCAAGCTTGCTAAAAGTGACTTCTGGATCGATAAGTTCCAATTATTAGTTCATATTATATTAGAATCAGGATTATCTATTGACCCAAAAAATGTTAATGCTATAGTTTTCTAAGAGCAGCCTAAAAATGTGTTCGATATTAGGAGTTTCTTAGGACTCTATGGACATTACAAGAATTTCATACAAGACTTTTCTTTTCTGGATGAACCTCTTGCTGGTGTTGCAAAGAATTGTGTCAAGTTCACATGGTCAGAAGCATTTGATAAATCCTTTCAAGAGCTGGAAGGGGGCTTGTCTCGGCACTGTTTCTGATTCTTCAAGAACCAAGTAAGGGTTATATCATCTTCTGTGATGCATCAGACATTTTCCTCGATCAGTGTTGATGTAGGAAGACAAAGTTGTTGCATACATATCTTAATACCTGAATCCTAATGAGATAAATTACCCGACGCATGACCTCGAGCTAGTAGTAGTTGTCCATCCCTTACGTTGCTGGAGAAATTATCTATTGGGTGCACACTTTGTGGTGTATAAATATCACAAGATCCTTAAGTATATATTTTCTAAATGTTAATTGAACCTCTGATAGTGGAAATGGGTCAAATTTATAAAATAATTTGGTTTTGAGCTTGATCATACAGCTATAAAAGGAAATGTGGTTGCTGATGCACTGAGTCGAAAAACCCAAACGCAGGCCTTACAAGAATCCATTGATGAATGGAAGTTAATAGCCCAATTTTCGTAACTTCATCTATAGTTTTATGATGTTAATGAGTAGTCTTACTTCTCATACTTAACAGTTACCTCTTCCCTCCATGAGAAGGTGAAGTGTATGAAATTTTTAGATCCAAAAGGGTTGGTTCTCTGTGAGTGTATTTCAAAATATAATCCACCTATCTATTGGTCTGTGGACAGAGATGGCTACCTGCATCTATGAGGATGTATCTGGATTTCTAAAGATGTGAGAGAGGAGTTGATCAAAGAGTCACATGCTTACTAGTGGGAAGTTCATACAGGATTCTTGAAGATGTACCAAGATATGTGATTCCAGTATTGGTGGCCAGGGATGTAATGTCAGATTCCAGGCTTCATCACTAGGTGTTCCACCTGTTAGTAGGTTAAGGTGGGGCACCACAAAATTGAAGGTTTTTTACAGCCTCTTCCAATCCTGGAATGGAAATGGGAAGATGTTTTTTTTGGATTTGTTAGTCATATTACTTAGTTTGTTGATGGGTAGCGATGCTATATAGGTAGTCATTGACCAACTAATGAAAACATCCCAATTCATTCCTATTCAAGAGACTTTCTCAGTTGATGAATTGTGAAGACTGGATTTTCATGAGATAATAGGACTACATGGGGTTCCATGTACTATCATTTCAAATAGGGATTCTCATTTCACTTCTTGGTCCTTGCTGGGTTTGCAGGAAGCTGTGGAAAATCATGTACTGATAAGCACATCTTTTCACCCTCATACCAATGGATAATCAGAACAGAAAATAAAAGTTTTATAGGATATGATCCGAGCATGCATCCTTCATTTTAGTAGTTCTTGGTAGAATCATATAACTCTCATCAATATTTCTTATAATAGCAGTTTCCAATATTATATTTAGTTTGATCCTTTTGAGGCCTTATATGATAGTCCATGTCGTTCAACCTTGTGCTGGATAGAGGCAGGTGAGGCATCCCTACAAGGTCCTCATCTTGTTCAGGAGACATTAGAACAGGTTCAGCTGATCAGAAATCATATGACTACTGCTTAGTCTTGAAAAAAATATTATGTTGATCGTCATCGAAGACCTATTGAGTTAGAGGTTAGGGACTGTGTTTTCCTTCACGTATCACCAGGCTTGGGCATAGATGTTTACAAAAGTAGGGAAAGATGTCACCTAGTTAGGTCGGTCCATTTGAAATTCTAGAGAGATTCAGGCTGGTAGCCTATCGGTTTCTACTGCCTCATAGGTACTATTCCATCCACAACAAATTTCATGTCTCATAGATTTGCCAATATCATGACAACACGTCTCATACCTTTGATCCTGAGGAAATTGAGTTTGATTACGATTCTATCTTTGATGAGTATCTAGTGTGCATCGTTGACAGGAGCATGAAGGCTCTCTAAGGAAAGTATATCCCTCTCATATGAGTGTTATGGAACCACGGCTGAGTACAGGAAAATACTTTGGAGTGGGAATCCAATGTATGTGCCCAATGTCCATATATGTTCTCAGATAGTGTTTCTTTACCATTGTAATGAGAACTCGGGGGGGTGAGTTCTTTTAAGTGGGAGGACTTTAAGAACCTTGTTTTTCACTCATGTATAGATCCTTTAATTTTCAGTCTAAATCTTTATTTTGGACCAAATATGGATGCCTATTGAGTTAGTAAAGGATCTGAGGGTTTTTGGGGCTTGTTTGGGGCACAGAACCCAACCTTATTGAGAATACAGACTTTGGGCACGGTTTAGAGTAAAGCGTTAGGATTGTGTTTTTTTAGACAGTGGCACCTCACATGGTTGGAGCACTTCTATATAGCCTAAATGTGTGAACTCCCCTTTTCCTAGGTAACCATGCATGGATGGTGCATAGTTTGATCAAACCGTGTGGAGGAAGACTTTTTGGGCTGAACAGTCTCGCACGGTTTGCACACAGTTAGGAAAACCATTCAGAAAAACCATGCATAGGACAAAAAACCTATATAAAATGTTCAAAATGCCCTTAATGATCAATTAATCCACCCATTTAATCATTATCCGATAACTAGTGGGATTTTCACCCGTTTTCACCCATTTGGAGATTTTTTAAGGCCAAATATATGGATCAAGAGATCACCTTCATCCGGCATCTGATCGAGCTTCTTTTTATCACATTGGATGTGAAACGGTAAGTAATCGATTCTTCTTTTACCATTCTTCTTATATTTCACTCTCGACCTATATATCACCATGTGAGAATTTTTCACATTTTCATAGATCTACTTCGGTCTGAGGAAAATCAAGGGCTGATACTAGAGGAGAAGGCACATACAACCCTAAGGTGGGGTTATATAACTCATCCCTAATGTTTTTTATTTTTGAAATGTTTGTGTGGGGCCACCAGTTCATTGGAAGTTGTTTCATAAATTAAAATGTTATAATTATACCCATTAGAATCATATGTTTATGTTCTTTCAAAATATGTGATTAGTTGTTACTAGTTTCACCCACAACTCGATCAACCTCATGTCAAAGGTTATTCCATAATTGTGTTTTTAGTGATTCATCATGTTTGATCCACCATTCAGGTGTTTCTTTAATTGACCTTTCTAAAGGTGAACCTTCTTATCATAAATATCTTTTTTTACTAAGAATTTAATAATGAAATATACCATGTATGCTCACCACTTGAACTTCCTAAAGTAAGTGCTTCCAAATGATTTATTAAAAGTGAAAAGTAAAATGTGAAATTGAAAGTATACTAAGTATATAAATTATCCTTAATAAAAGAGGTTGATAAAGGTTACAGGTATGTAGCACCAATTTCCATGTTGATGGAAGGTAACAGAGTGAACCTAAATAATTGAATAATCCTTAATGGATAACTTAGACTTCATTAAATGGTTGCAATGGTACCTGTCCTATCCACACTAATGGAAGACAAGACATGGAACAATAAATAAATGAATTCAACTCTACATGACCTATCCACACTAATGGAAGGCATGAATTGAACCAAATTAATTATTACATGATTATAATATCAAATAGGAATAGACTGACTCGATCTCACCCTGAATTCTGAGAGGAGAATACATTGGGTCTCGGGAACCCCATTCTGATTCAATGATATGGTTTTCTTAGGTTAATACCCACCTAGACTCTAGTTATTTTTTATTCCTTGGATTCCCAGCATACTACTATTGGGTCCCTTTAATTTTTACAAGATACCTCGGATACACTCCTTGGATACAACATTGACTAGTAGGTTCCATGTTGAAAGTCTATAGGGCCCTGTCTTTTCATAGCACTGTTTTACCTTGTTCGATCACCTTGGAATCAATAGGTGCCTTATTGTGGAATGACTTGGATTATTCTCCTTCGATTACACTCTTACCCTTTATCTAGACTCAGATACTACTAAGTTAGCAGTCCGTGAGATTTATGTTACCTTGGTTACTACCCTAGAACACCTTTACTGGATATCATTTTTAGTTTTCCTTGTCATGTCTTGGGATCTTGACTACTTATACTATCACTATGTGATCTTAGTGATGTTTATGCCTCACATGACCTATTAACATTAAATGTTAATTTCTTAATTAAAATGAGCTGGTAACATGATCAAACACCAACTGAGTTCTGAATTAGGTACTTTGTTATTTAGTTATATTGTATTGCTTGATTTACCTTATATATGCATTCTTGCACACTACCATATTCTATTACATAGGCTGGATGTTATAGACATCATTGGTGGTTTCCCACTAAGATTTATCCCACACCTTCTTCAGGCGTCATTTGGTACCTGGAGTAGATTACATGGTTGCAGGTTTTGACAAAGAGAAGTATATGGCTTCTAACACTTGATTATATGCTGATTAGGTTGGATCTTGATAGTAGATGACCAATTAGGATCTCTGGATTCTTGGAGTATCATTTTATTCTTTTACATTGTGAAACATGTTATGCATGTTGTCTTGTATCCATTTTTTTAGTTTTCTAGTCACATGACATTACATCATCATTGTTCCAGTTGATACAGTTATTATTATTCTTATTTATCTATTGCATTAGTTAGCTTCAGCTATTTGTTTACAATATTTATATTGATTCCACTATTTAATATTTATTTACATTCCTTTCGATGTGATACACTCTACTAATGAGGGAATATCCTTCCCATGGACACACCCTAGGTCCTCATTGCAAGCTGGCATCCTCAGGTGTTCGGGAAGATGCACTTGAGGCAATGTAACCCACCGGGCTTGGTGCACCCATTAAGTTGAATTTGGGTCTTGGTTATCACATTAATAAGGAATTTCATCTTAAATAGAAAATAATTTTCATAAAACACTTGAAATTTATACATGAGAAAAATATCTATTCCTCTTCAAAACAAATTCATAAAACACCACTCAATTTTAAAAGAAAAAAAATTATTTGAAGATAAACATGAAAAATTGTAAAGGAAGATTCATGGAAATAATATGTCCTAAAAGTGTAAAAATAAATTCATCCATATAAGTTAAAACATTTTTCTCATACACTTTTTAGAAACTTCAAAAAGTTCCTCGTTCAAGAAATGAAAGAAATATTCCTTTGAAACCATGTAGTCAAAAGTCAAAAATGGGTAAAAATGACTTTAAACATCCATAAGAGAATAGTAAAACATTTTATGATAGAATATTTAGAAATCATGGATATGGATGATAAATAAACCCTATTAAATACTCATGTATAAAAAATCTTGGATAATAATGAGATTACGAAATTATACCTTAATTAAAACCTTAAAAAGATTCCTTTTTTAAAACATTTGAATGAACATTAAAGTAGACATAAAATTTAGTTTATAATCCATTTATATCCATATAAATAGTTATACAAACTAATATCAACAACATTGAATTTGGGAAATGATTTATTCTCTAAACATTCAAAGTGTCTCATACCACTTTGACCCATTAAATCATAACCCTGATATCTTCAAATGAATATTTAAATACCATGAAGATAAATTTATTCATGATATGAAATATAACAGAAGAATTACATAAACTTCACATAATAAATAGTTTGAGGGCATGGCTTATATATCATGAAAATTGAAAGTGACATGGAATTTTCTTACCTTAGGTTTGATACTCTCCTTACATGTCTAAAACTTCTCTTGAATATCCTCTCCTTAAAATACCCTTTAGGGCCTAGGATTTGGACTTTTGGTGAGACCAGTATAACTTGGATGTGGGTAAAGTGAGGAGGATAAGTTGGGTAGATATTTTAGGAACTTCAAGGTTGTGTGGGTCGAAATGGGGAGGTGAGGTGTGGTATTTATACTTGAGGAGAGGCAGATTCAAGTGATTTATTTATTAATTATTTTATAATTAAAGATAACCACACTAAGGAGGAATTAATTTAAATGAGTTTGAAATTAATTTAATTTTTTTAGTTTAGTTAGGTTATAGCCTCAACTCAACCACCCATTAAATGTTTCAAGTTTTATAAATGTTAAGCTTTTACCTTTTAACTTTAACCCTTGTCACAATTTTACCCATACAACATGAAATATTTTTTTACCATCTTAACTTTTTTATACCTAAACATGAAATTAACCATATAACCTAATATGGAACTTATGATTCCAAATCTGTAATCAATTTTACTTAATTCAATTCACATAATTTTTAAAATTAGATCTAAATTTTATTCCACAAATAAAACTAAACCACGTGTTTTTAAAGTGAAACATTAAAAAATTGAAATATTCTTATATCTAATTTCAATATAATATTTATTCTAATTGTATTAATTAGATTTATTGAAAAAATATATTCTCTAATTAAACTTTTAAACCAATTAAAAATATAAATTATACTTATAAATAAATTATATGAAAAAAGTAGTTTTGAATTAAAATCCATAATTTTTAAGTATTGATTAAAAGTGAAAGCTTATAGAAAAATATAAAAACAATTAACCTACCCAAATTCTTAAGTTTATCATTCAAATATAAAGTTTATTTTGACATATTAAATCTATAATTAGGACAAAAATTTATTTTTATAAGGTTTATCCACTAAAAGGTAGTAAAACTACCTTAATAAAAATATTGGGTTTATGAGTTAAATTGGTTTTATTCTTATCTTATGACTATAAAAACTATTGGATGAATATAAAAAATATTTAATAATATCTATATATAATATCTATTACATTAAAATTACATAATAATTTTAATTAATTTGATTTATTAGGATTAAAACAACTTTTGAACATAATAATAGTTTTCTTTAAAAATACTCCCTTTATATTCATTTGGTTCTTATATTTATTTATGAATAATTTGTAATTAATTAATTCATTTAAACTTTTTAAAAACCATATATTCTTATTTTTTCATTAATAATATTCATAAAATCTAGTTTAACTGCTATAATACATCATATTTTAGTAATATGTCATTGTTCGCTAAGCCTCAAGCATGTGTGTTACGCAAGCCATCAATGAAAATCTTTGTTTCATGTAATGCAAGACAAACTTAGTGTTCTATATAGAGAAAGCAAATATTTATGATTTTTATAGTTCATGTAAGCCAAAAATAGTGCTTTAATATAAAATAAACTATCTTTAATGTTATATTAAATGTTAAATATCAAAAAGATTAAATTAATTATAAAAATAATTTACAAAATCTCATTGTGTTATATTATATTTAATGTAATAAGTTAAAAAAACTCAAAAATTATAGCAAACGTAAGGCTGATCTAGCCTTTTATCATATATGATATAAAAAATTGGTCTTTATATTGGTTTTCTTAAGCATTCATTAAGAGTTCAGTAATATTAAAATGTTTCATGTAATATTTTAAAATATTTCATATTAAATGAATCCTATATCATTAATTATTTAATGTTTTCCACATAAATGTATATATAGATATATATTTTATGAAGTGAAAAAAGATAATTGACCTATTTAAGTATGGCTTTGAGTTAATCCCAAATTGCTGTTCATCATGATGTATTATAGGTTGTGATGAAATTTTAAGGTTATCATGAGTATGAGTCTTTTATATATATACAAAATATTCTCATAAGGAAACAGATAAAGAATAGGATTCTTTGTGCAGCTTCGGCAGTAATGCAGTAGTGAAGGTGGGGAGCACACCAATGCTATTCTTTGGGAGGTGTAGAGTTCATTTTCTAGGAGTCCCTTCTTGTGATTATTTATCCTGTCCCTAGAATCTACTCATGTTTTCAGTTCACTCGATCCTTGAATGGGTGGGTAAAATGAGGTGAAACCCACCAGTGTTGATGGAATTCTTGGTCGACCTATCACCGCCAGGACTGCCACCCTATGGGACACTCTTCCATCTCAGCTGTAAATGGATATTTCCTAACTGGGGATCTCTTTAGAGTGGTATATTCATGGGTTGGGGGTTCCCTTGTGTGGAGGGCTCTAAAAGGACACACATGGGGATTACTTTTATAAGTAAGAAGGAAAATAATTCTTTGTGTGCACTGGATGACATACAAAGTATACCACATGGTGTATCATATAATAATTTATTTGGTATAATAGAGGTACATTGATCATATTTGAGTCCCCAAAACATAAGGTTGGAAGGATACCTATCATGAGATCATTCATACTTTGATACCCCATATACATTTGAGTCCCCACAACATAAGGTTGTAAGGATACCTATCATGAGATCATTCATACTTTGATACCCCACATACATAATTCAATATATGAACCTAGATAATTGAGGGTGGTTGGGTATATTGTTGATGATATTTTCGGTTGGAAATTAATGAATAAGTATTTTTTCCTCTCATATAAAGAGTACAACATATGGTCCCTTGATTTAGATAGACTATGGGAATGTGAATCCACACCTAGATATTTTATAAACATCCAGATAAGGGACATTTGATGTGCGTATCCATAGGGATGATTGACTTGTGATGAACTCAGCGATTTGTTTACTCTATAATCTGAGAAACAAGAATAGATGAGTTAGCTATATGGAATTGACATGATGTTTATACCAGGTCACTCAAAGTCCTAGACATAGGGAAAATATGAGGATTCGCATTTTATATGTTGCAGACTGGTGGACATAGGTATAGAGATATATGTGTTTGATGTAGATCTTTCCAAATCCCATTATAACATTAGTAGAACCAATTATTTTCTATTGGAATATCATTTCATATATATATGAATCCACGTTTTTATTTTTATTTTTCAACATTGTAAAGACTCATAGGGTCTCACTTTTTGTTTTATTAAATGGGGATTGAGTTTGACTCATAGATATAATCTAAAGGTCTTTAGAGATAATCCAAAAGTGTTTTGAATGGGTATTTACAAGGTATTTCATATGATGTGATAAAAGGTGAAGTTAATGAAGCTTTCCTAAATGAGTTTTAGAAGATATCCAAAAGGTGTTGGGTTATAGTTTCAAAAGTTATTGTATTTGATAAAATAAATGGTGAAATGGTGAAAAGTCCTTTTTGATTTAGTAAAATTGAGAGATTTATGGGAATATAAACTAGAGCCTTATATATGATATATATATATATATATTAAATGATAATTATGATTTACATCCACATAAAGGTATATTCCTATATAAAATATTTTACTTCATGAAAATGTTAAGTGTATATCATTTTGTATCTCGCCCATATATGTTGTCATTTAAGAAACTGTTTCATCTAATAAAATAGACGGGGTTCAAATATATATAATGCATGAACTGGCCATGGTATTTATTCATGAAAACAACACATGAATAAATTAGATAGAAAAATTTGTTTTCTTATAAACTATAAATTATATAGCCTAAGTACGACTGCTTATATGAGGATTGATATTTTTATCCTTCATCAAAACTCCCTAAACATTAATCCACTCTTCACCTTTATCCTATGTGTTAGTGGTACTAGCATATCGTAGAGAAAAATAATAATTTTACCCAGATGTCAAGTGATTTCATTAGTCTATTGATACTGAAGAAGGTGGGATTTTTCCCACTTAGTGGCCTTTAAAAATGAATATAAAGATAAATATGGTGTTATGGATTCTCTATAGTAAGGTAAACTATATTTATATTAGTTCTTCAGTTTTAGTATTTGTGAAATTTCGAATTATCCTACATAGTGATCCTTTTAAAAGGTTTTAAATTTTTCCTTTTTAATCTAATAAAATTCTTTAGACTCTTTTAAAATACTTCACTATAAACTTTGATATATGGATGACTTATTCAACTAGATTACAGGGACGCAAGTATTCTCTGAGATTGATTTGAGATCTAGTTATAACCATTTGAGAGTGAGAGATTCATAAATACTTGACACAACCTTTATGAGAATGTATGGTCTATATGAGTATTTAGTAACACCATTCTTCCTAAAAAACACACTAAAAATATTCATGTCTTTGCGGAATCGGGTTTTCTACCTGTACGTGGATAATTTCAATGTTTTTTTGTTAATTATATTTTGTTGTACTCCAAATAAAGCGAGGATAATACATGGAAATTTATAATATTTTTTTGTATGCTTTAATTCCATTGATTTTACATCAATATTTCCAATTTTCATTTTTGGATTAGCCAAGTGCACTTCTTAGGGAACATGATATCTAAGGCTAGATTGTTAAGAAAACCGGATAAGGTTAGAGTAGTTATTTCTTGGTAAGGGCTAATAACTTTTTGATATATGCATATTTTCGGGTTGTTGGAGTATTTCTAAAGGTTTATCCTTGATTTCTAAAATTTCAAACCACCCATGATGAGCCTGACCAAAAATGGAGTGATGTTTTATTTGACAAACACTTAAAATAGTTTTTTTTAAGAGTTGAGGGAGATATTAAATATAGAGTTTATCCTTCCCATACCTGAGCTGAGTATGGATAACACCATGTATTTTGATGCAAGAGGGGTCATACTATGATCATTCTTGGTATGGTAATGTCATGATCACATATTAGCCTTGGATGATGAGGCTATAGGAGATGAATTACCCTATGCATAACCTGAATCTATTGAAAGTGGTTCTTGACTTGATATGTTATAGGAATTAATTATCAGGGAAAATAATTTTTTTATATACCATCCAAAAGTTCCTAAAATATTTCTTTTCACAAAGGGACCCAAAACATCAACAATGAAGGAGGTTCGACTATCTGAAGTCCTTCGATTTTGAGCTAAAATATACCATGGGGAAGGGTAACATGTTTATAGATAGATTGATCTAAAATATGTAGAATCATGTGTTTTAGGTGTCTAGTAGTGAGTGGAAATTGAAGGCCCTCTTTTCTAGGATGTATTTAAACATTTGGAAATACTAGGGTTAGGTGGACCTTACATCTGTATCCCCCAATTATTCACATTTCAGCAGAACAAAGAGGAGGAAACTATTGTATCCAAGGTTTTTAGTCATTATGGACGGTATATATATTATGGAACATCTAATAGGTTTTTCCCTTGATGATAATGAGGTTATTCATGTCCACAGTTCTGTCTTACTTCCAAGAAGAATGCATAAAGAGATGATAATGAGCATTCAGGACTCGAAGTGGGTGTTACACCCTGGTTTAACTAGGATTTATCATGAAATGGACAAGTGTTGAAAAACCCTAGGTAATATTAAGAAAATTAATTTAACTTTTTAAATTATACTTTATTGACTCACAATCAATATAGTAATTTTTCAATCAAGAAGAAATTGTTTTATTATTAGTAAATTATAATTCCATGAATTACATGGTTTTATTTAAAGGTTAATGTTTTTAATTTTTTAATATTAATTTGATTAAATGTAATGAATTTATAAATTCATCATTCTAAATTATCTTAGGGTGAAATTTTGGGATATTTCAGAAATAGTTTATTTTTAGGTGAATGGTGATAAATATAATTTTTACAAATACTCAATTTAATGAAATTATTATGATATAATAATTTCTTGAATAGTTATAAAACATTTTCTATAGTCCAGATATGTATTTAATAGTTAAAATTAAGGAAAACTATTATTTTTAATTTAGAAAACCTATGTTTATCATTTTAAAACTCATGTAATGTTTTATTATAATAATATGACTTTTTATTCATTAAATTTAGGTATGTATTTACAAGTTTGAATTTAGTTTTAGACTAGTTTTTGAGTCACATAAATCTCCAATATTTGTCCATAAACCAATAATTGTCATGGGGATAAATTATATATATTATTTTGGTGTAAAATAATTTTTATTCTTAGAAAGGAAATTTTTTTAAAATGTTTTTTATTGATTTTATTGTATTTATATAAAAATTAATTTTTCCCACTTCAGAAAATTGAATCTTATTAAATTATTTTCATGCTTATAATTAAAATTTTCAAATTATTTAATAAAATCCATTTTTTTAGTAATTAAATTATGTTACCATGGTAAAAAAAATTCATCGTATAAAGGTTAAATGGGGTAAAAGGTTTTAAATTAAAGGATAAGGCCAAAAATACGTCAAAATACTCTATTATATTTTATTGGATTTGTATATTTATAAAAATACTATCTGATATTTTGATTTGGGTTTCCTTGCTTCTACTTTCCCTTGGTAAATACCTTTATATTGTTCTATATTTATGAGTATTTTCAAAAGTGTCACCCCTATCACTTATAAAATACCCCCCCCCCCACTTCACCACACCCCATGATATCCTTATCTCAAATTATATCTACACAAATAAATTCCAACCACTATTATAAACTTTCTATAGTATTTTTCTTCCAAAATAACAATCTTATTGGGATTTATTTGTTTATCAAAGGAGGTTATCCAAGGTAGATCTATTTTTATAACATTGTTATTTTATATTTCTTTCTCCATAAAACATCTCAAAATATTCTATGACAATATTAACATAATTAAACAAGTAGTATTATCTTAATAAAATGATATTATACAGAATTAAAAATCACTATTTACCTTATTTCCGTCCATTGAAAAATGAAATATTTTTTGAGTGTACATGTGGAATACCACCACCATGGATGAAATATTTTATTTTTCATCACCTCCTCACATGTATGGTTATAAATATTGATTTAATTTGTAATTATAATTTTTATAACATTATTATAATTCAATAAAGATAAATTATTATATAACTTCTTTCCCTTTAATCTATTGGAATGTGAAAATGTCACTCATGTGTATATATTGACTGCCACCACCATGAATATTATTTTTCATTTTTTATCACTGCCAAACATGGTTGGTTAAAGATTGTATATAATTAATAAATATGATATGTTTGAAATGATTATTATTTTAGGAAGATTATGGAGACATTTTATGAACCCACTTACCTTGGCCAAAAGAAAGAAGCAGTTTTGGCCAAACTACCCCTAAAACATGTGACATGAAAGTAAACGAATTAGTATTTAAAGAAAACATTAAAATAAATTAAATAATAATAAATTTAAAATACATAAAAATATTTCTAAATAAACTAAATATGTAATATAAGTTAATTAAATAGGAAATTAAAAGACGCATGTGTCTATTCAGGACTCAGGGTAAGGTATTTTTCTTTAAAAGAATATTTTAAATGTTTTATGTATTTTCATTAAACTATCAGCACCCATATCCAAGTTATTTTAAATGTTTAAATAATTTAATTTTTTATAAAAATAATTATTAATTATGGTTATTTTGAACTATCATTGTATTTTATTACAATGTTTTTAAAATTAATTTTTAAAGGTTTTCTATATGGTATATTTTTTGACATTCTTCTAAAAGTGGGAAAATATTTTTTTACATTTACCACATGTTGATTTTTCCAAAAATTAAAACCATTCTTCATTATCATGATTCCTCTATATGTTTATATTTTTTTTAAATAATATCTCATTCCAATTGTTCTGAAAATTTGTAGTTTTTTTAATATTTTAAAAATAAAAATATATTTATCCTCAATTATATGAGATAACTTAATGTTTTTTTTCTTTTGGGATAAAATTCGAATTTTTAGAATTTTTATGAAATAAATGTAATATTTTTTAATTTTTATTCATTTTAAGATTCTTGGACCTTGTATAAAATGATGGGTTGGTCTAATATAACCATATAATTCCTTTGGTAATGATATGTTTTATAAGTAAGAAATTTTTAAATTAACCAAGATGGTCATTCCATAATAAGGGTTCTTATAGGTGTGATCATAAGGGTGATATGAGAATAATTTCACAATATTACAACATGGTATTTCTATACATACAATTAGTTTAATTTGGAATATTTTATTTTTCATGAGATAAGAAAATGATATTATGATTAAAGAAAAATTTAAGACCTTCTAAAATTAAAATGTTTGTTTCTTAAGGAAAAGATATCTTTAGTTCTCTAGTTTTTAAAAAATAATTTTAATTTTTATGATATTTAATTTATGATTTATTACAAATTTATTTACAAAAATTGGTAAATTATGTTGATTTCATAAGTAAATGATTATTTTATCTCGAATTAAATTTTTTTTGAAAAAGAAAGATTTCCTAGCGATATTCTTTTTTTCAATTGACTAATTTACATTATTTTTATACCCCATGATGAGATTTTTCTTCTCATTCGATGTTTTCAAAGGTTCTAAAAATTCCAAAGGATGTAAAGACATTATATAAATTTAAATAATTTATTATTGATAAAACGTCTTGACAAATAAAAAGTGGCATGAATTAAATATGATTTTAATCCAAATAACATGTTTTTTTGGGAAAAAGATACACTGTTGGGGAAGTTTCTGCTTTTTTATGTAATGTTTTTACTAATTATATAAAACTCTAAATCTCAAATAACATGGGAGTGTAAGAGAGTTAAATAATTACTATTAGACTCATAATTACGGGTTTTTAAGTTAGATTTTTTTATAGTTGATATCATAGAATGTTTTAGATAAATATAGAGGTCTGGATGTTTCTAATTAAAGAAACTTAGGGATTCTAAAATATGGTTGTATTATCATGAACTATTATTTGATGGTTTCCATGTTTCATCTTTCAATTAAATTCTATTTTAGAATGTTTTCCCATAGAGTAATCAAGGTGAATGTTATAGTAAGTCAAAAAAAGGAAAATGTTCTTTCGAAATAGCAACCTAGAATGTTTATAGTTAGAGATGAGAAGTCTGTGGTTATTTTAACTCAATTTATGTAGTATATTAATATACATACCCATTTAAGGGATTGAATAAATCTTTTATAGAGGAACATGTAAATAGTAGAACTTTTCATCAAAAAACATCCTCTATATTTTGGTAGAACCTCAAAACTAGTAGTAATCAGAGAATGAGTTAATGCATTAGAGAATATTTATGAATTTTTAGGATACTTATAGTATTAGAAGGTATCTATTTTTATTTATAATTTTGAAGATGAATTCTATTTGTGGTGGTATTGTTTTAAGAATACCAAGGTAGAGAATCAGGTTGATACCATGTAATGGATGACATTTAAGGATATTTTTCTTAATAAATATTTTCCTAAAGTTATTTATTTTATAATGTAAAAGGAATTTTTGATAGTTAAAGTGGGAGGATGAAGTCCCAGTATCAAATTATGAAGAAAATATTACTAGATTAGTCAATTATACATTGAATTTTATTCTAAACCATGATAGTAAAATTTATACAGTTTACATAGGATTGAAACTAATATTGAAAAGGGGTTTGTTTACTCATGCTTTACGATGTTATGAGAAAACTGTTTGATGTGTTGAGAAGGTTGAGATGGGGTGTTTTTATTTTTATAGCAACAACGATAAGAAGTGGATCAAATGGAAAGTAGTGGGAAAGAATCCATCAAGGAAATATTATGGTAAGATAATTAAACCTCATGCATATGATAACTGTGGTAGGAAGAATTTTGGTGAATTGGTTATGAGATCTACATATAATTATTGATGTTATAAGTAGGGAAAATTGGCCCATGAAAATAAATAAAATATAAATGTTAATGTTTAGGAAAACAATGATAAATAATTAGTAAAAAATTTAATTGTAAATAGATGGACCATTGAAAAAAAATATAAAGGATGGATGGAATCAAAACTATAAGTATAAGGGTGTGGAAAAATAATTTTCAATATCCCCTAAAATTAGTGGATCATAAATTGAATTGATGAAAGGTAAATTTCATGTCTAATAAAATTATGGCAATGTATTTTATGAGTCAATATCTATTAATTTTTTAAATTTCTATGATATTTTCTAGTAAAATATAAATATCACATTATGAAATAAATAAAAAATTGGAAACAATTCATAGTCAATGTATCAATGTAAAAAAATTTATAATAATATTTCTATTATACTTTATGGGATGGTTTTTCGTGAAAATATTGTTGTATTATAAATAGTAGAGTCCGATATTATTTTGGGTACATAGTTTCTTTTTTTATCATGGTAAGCTATATTTTAGAGCTAAATAAGTCGTATTAAATTATCAAAATGAATTTTAATTTGTTTATAAGAAGGAGTTTATTTACCAAGGATAAAATTGCAATAAGTTGAGAAATTTATTAATGATGGGGGTGAATGTTATCCTACACATATCATTAAAAATAACAAATCTATTAATATTAGTGATGTGAATGTGGTAAATTTATTTTTATTTTTATTTACTAATGATCTACAGGATTTTATTCATGATCTGGAGGTAGAATTTACCATTAACTTCATTATTGAAGAAAATAAATTTGAAAACCATTATATTAAATGGAACTAGTAGAGATATTGGAATTGAAAATAAGTTACAATATTTTCATGATAAGGGTTTTATTCCCCCAGTCACTTCACCTTTGGGTTCTCTTATTTTTTCTATTAAGAATAGAGATGGTTTTATAAGGAAAATATATATGGTCGAGTATCAATGAGATATTTATATAATGTGGATCCTTCATCCACTTTGTATATTTATGTTTTGATAATTTAAATTAATTTTTCATTATGAACTGATTTCTATGAAAAAAATCCATCATAATTTCTGGAACTAAATACAAAAATAAAATGAAATTTTCATAAGAAGGAAAATGAACTTAAAATATAAAGTGAAAATTTGGAATCATAATATTTCAAGTGATCTTATGTCTTAGAAATTCTATCTGAATATTAGAAAAGCTATTAGAATAAGTCTTGGTACTAAAAATAATACTATTGACAATAAGCCTTTTACTAAACATAATACTGTTTGATAAATGTTGAAATTCATTATAATACTTTAAGTTGATCATAAATCTTTAACACTTAGTTAATTTTTGGGATTTCTATGGAATATACAAATTTAGATTATACTCCTTACTTTTCATGTAATAATTTTCACTAAACATATAACATAATCATAGGCTACTAATATTATCATAAGACTTCAAAACAAAAAGAGTTTTTTAGGTTCCTACTAAATGAAAATCATCAGATTATTGAAATTATATTACCCATAAAAAGAAAAAGAAATAACTCAAAAAATAAAAGTAAGATATTCTTTATACATCTAACATCATGATAACTTATGACTTATTCCCACTTCATGAATTTGTCATATTTTAGTTTAAAACTTTATTTTTTGTTTCTTATTGTTTTAAATTATGAATTAATGCTCATGTTTTCATATGTTTCTATTGAGATAATTATTACTTAAATACTAAAATAATTATTTTGATAAAACAGAAATGTATATATATATATATTATATTTTTATTTAATGTTCATTAAATATGATAATATGTTTATTAATATAAACATATTTTTCTTTAAACTAGAAATTTTAGAATTCAAATTAGTTAAAATATGAAATTCTTATCTCACAAGTATTATGAGAAGTGTTTAAGAACATTTATATTAGTTTTATAAATTCATTTATAGTTTTATTTAATGTCATAATTTTTTGGGTACATCCTTTTTTTTGGAATATCAATGTAATACAAAATGGGAAATTTTTTTTGGTGCATTCAATGAAGAAATCACATGTTTCTATAGGAATGATGAAATGAAATAGGCTTCATTATTTGAATATACAATAGATAAAAGATCTATATTTATTGAATATGATAGATCAAGATCAAAGTAACTTGGTGATGAATATTCCTTTTATATATTGTGTAATAAAACTTAGAAAATTTATACATATATCCACTGAACATAAACCATATAATCCATTGCTACTTGGGAGAACCTTACTACCTCAAACACTTAGTTCATTTCTTGTTCATCTAGTTTATATTTTTCTTACTATTTCCATCCATTTTTATACTTAATAATATCCAGTTATACTATCGATATGAGATATGTTTTGGGTAGTGAATATAGGTAGAAAAAGGGAATGTAATTGGGGTTATTTCTCCAGGTTGAAAGGTTATGGAATTTTGGTCTGTGCCTCCAGGTATAAAAAGAAAGAATGTTTGGGTTTTTTCATCTTGTATAAAAAGAAAAGTGGTCTTGGTTCATTACTCCAAAGGTTAAAAAAATCTATTGTAAAGGGTTAGGAATCCCATAAAAAGTCATAGATTTCATTATACTAGGTGTCACCTCTCTCTGCGTTTTATATGGGTGAATAATAGAGTAGGTAAATTTATATCTGAACTTATATAAAACTCACTATGTTCATTTATCATGATATATTTTTATAGCAACTTATCTTTGATAAGATGTTAAAATATTAGAAAAGATCATTTCACCCACTCGATTATTCATCTATTCTCAACAGAAACTTAAAATTATTATCAAAGGAGGTTCCCTAGCTTTTGAATATCATTATATTATTATTGTAAATCAAATATTAATGTAAAATAGTAAGGGGAAATATCTTTTTTGAGATAGTAGGAATGTATGTGAATAATGGGTTAGCATATTTTTACTCCCTCTCTCAATGGGTACCCCTCATGGGTTAGAAATGAGAGAACCTAAATTCTGACTGTTTAAAACCGACCTCCAATAGGCCATGGGTTAGTGGAACGAATTGGGGTATAATAAACATACATATATGAGGAATTTCCATCTAAGAGAAACATGTGAAAGATAGTGCTAATATAAATTCTCTAATAAACTTTTTCTTATATATAGATAAAATAAATCCCATGTACATACATGTAATGTCATAAAAAACCAATATAACTAAAAAGAAAACTATAAATAATCATAATAAGGTAAACATGAAAGTGGTCGTGAAGACCAAACAGATATTATAAAACAACATGATAGTAATATTCATCCCAATCTCCAAACTACTCCTTCTAACCAGAAAAAACATTTTATATAAATTGGGGATAATAACAGTAAACTCAGTAGGATCCTCTATAGACCATCTCATAAAAATGATAAAGAAATAATACTAAAGCCCCGTAAACAACAATGAAACTAACTTATCACTTAAATAGTTGTACTAGGTTCTCAGCCTCACCATGGATATCTATCACCAATTATCCATACAAGAGATCATATATTATAGTGATGAACAAAAAAGGGTAACCAACTACCACTTCCCCACTGGTTATCCACTTTTCCCGAATGTTCAACATCTTGAGCCATCTCTCTCCAATAGTATGTTATCCTGAAGACACCTGGTCTAAATGTAACAATATCCATATTGTGCATCACATCATCTCATCATCCCATGACACATCTTCATATAGTAACCAAGTAATTTTTAGGATCCACCACATCTTATATGATGTGTATCATACATCAATTATTATACCTCAATCAATCACAACCCATACACTATGTATGATTCATCAAGACATCACAAACTATACACATCGTACTTATTATAATAAATTATATACTATATTTGTGTGTGAAGTAACCGCAATCCATTACAGCCCTACACACACATATATGGTAAAAGTTAACCATCGTACATACTTCCACATAATACTACCAAGTGAAGAATGTTGTGCTGGATGGGTTAGTCAGCCATCCATTCTTACCATCGAGATGTTTGAGAGATCACCCACCTAGAGTCCACTAGGTGTTAGTATCCCTAACTGAGTTTCTTGGGGTAGTGTATCAAATCAAAAAACATACTGGATAAAATAAAGCTCACAAACACACAATTGGAATAACCTACTCTTAGGATCAATTGCAGTTATCATTTCGTGGGCACCCAATTGTTCTTGCTAAGGAATAGATATCCTATAAGAACATAGTCATTTAAAGTAGCTACGTTAAATTAATTTACATTCATTGAATACTTATCTATATGTTAATTAATTTGTTATACATTAATTCAAAATATTCTAAAATACATTATTCTAATTTTTCATTCATTAACCTTTATGGGTAATTCTATTCCATCCACGCATAATTCAACCACGTTTAGAGTTTCTTAGAATTAATATTAACCTATTTATTCAAACATAAACTAACCCCATGTGTTAATCCATTCATTAAGAATTATTAAACTTTCCAAAATTCTATACAATCTTGAAAAATATTCCAGGCTACCATAAGAGAGATGCATAACCAAGAACATATGTCTTTCTCAAGAAGTAGAGAAACAAATGACGATAAACATGAACCCCTACCATATAGCCATTAATCATATTAAATAAGAGATAATTCCAGTTTTCATCACATAAAAAGGTAATCCTAGATACAATCAATTACATCATCTCGAGTACCATCTCCAACACCCTTATACATCTCACCAAGCATATCACCATCACGAACATCCAATGGTTCCTTATACATAGGCCTCCTCATCCATACATCATCTACCATCCTAGGATCATATCATATTTCATATAAATTATCACATCAAGATCACAGAAAAGGCTAGAAGTAAGCAAACATAATAAATAGGGAAACATGGACATAAAAATAAGGCATTCATCTTTCATATGAAAATAGGATCTCCTGGACCACAGCCTAAGGAATCCAACATTTATAAAAAAAATGGGAACCGTTATCCTTAAGAATTTACCATTATCAAACAACTATTTTTATTCCATATTGAATTATCCAATTCAATTATTATGGGTTTTAACTATAGGTAACATAAGTAATTATATATAAAATGTATTAAATTATTTAAAAGTCTTTTCTAGCATAAGCTCCCAATTTCGACAAATTTAAGGATAAAAAAACATATTTAACATACCTTTAATTATTATTATAATTAACAATAAATTCTAAAATAATGTTATTTTATCCACATCAATTATCACATAAAATAACATAATTAATTAAACATGTTTTTGGATCAATTTTATTACCATAAAATTATAAGAAACACTATATCTATTAAAAATGACTCTTCGTTAATTATTTATATAACAAAAAATAATTAACATATTTACATTATTTTCATAATTTTATAATTTCAAACATGATAATAAAATAATAGCACACATTTTTGTAAAATCATATCATAGATAGAATACTATCTAAAAAATTAATAGAAAAAACCCATTATCATGGTGGAAAACATCCTCATTTGATCTCTAAACACATACAAATTTTATTCCATAATCTTGTTCAACATTACTTATATTAATTAAACCTCTATAAAAAAAGATAAATCATGATAATTTTATGATTGAACATAAATAAATAGGATAAAATATGAATCTAGTAATTCAATTTCTGACGTTCTTGAAACAAAAAAATAGAATGCTAATGTGAATCCTGGATCACCTCTACTATGAAGAAACTATGATCTCCCAAAGATTTCATTCCATGACCGTGGTGTAACATGGCATAGAAAACTATATTAGCATTATGTAGATAAAATTTAATCAAATGGAAAGAATAATAGGTGTAAATGTTATCAAATGGATAGAAACAACAAGGAAAGGGATTATAAATCACCTTAGATCACCATAGATTCAACTCCAGAATTCAAGGATTAATACCAACCAAAAGTAACTTCAATTTCCCTAAACAGTATCCTTGTCCCCCTATAGTTTGAAAGTAAAAATTCAATTCAAAGTGGGGTCAAAGGCCTCAAGGATATTTATAGTTAAACTAAATTTTTAGAGAAAAATGATGCATCCACTATGTCCATGTTGTAGCCTATTGAAAAATAAGAGGGCTATAGTGTAATACCCTTAGACTATGTCATAACCCCCCAATAAAATCCAAGTCTGAGATACATGGATGAATCTATAAAATATATCATATAAACCATGGTTGAGGGACTATTTTGAAACCTACATACCATTCCATAGCCACCCCTGATTTGGCAATAGGCTCAAAAACTAGTATGACACTCCACCTTACACTGTGCTATAGTTATTGACATTGGGGAAGGGACTATGCTATAGATAACCACCATGGAGTCTCCATGCATAAAAAGGAATTATTCTTGATCTTCTTCCATGATCCATCCAATGGAGTATCTAAACACTCCACGTCATAGATTTATACATTATGGAATAGCCCAAGGCTCGACGTTGTTGTCTACCCCATTTTCCCCATCATTATCCAAACACTCCATATACACCTTATAACCTCATCCAAGTGCCTCAAACCCCAAAAGAACAAAATTGATATGAATCACAAGATTTGAACCTCTAAATTAGATACCATTCAAACCATTCTCATCCTTCATAATTTAAAATCAAACTCATAGAGAAGGGAGGAAGAAAGGGGTCATCTTAACATCTACCTCATGAGATACATCTCAAAAATATCACCATCATAGGAGCTCAACCACCTTACTTAGAAGAAATAAGGAAATTGAAATATAAACAATTAACTTCTAAACACTCTACCAAGGAAGATACCTCTCAAATGAGAGTAAACACACACAAAAACAATAGAAACCCATCTCATAATCCAGAAATGGTTAACATCCACAAACGATCATTACAATAGAATATCTAAAAAATACAATGATTCTAAATAATTCTGTATGACTCATATTCCCAGGTACTCTCCTACATTCCATAGTGTCTTCACAAGACCTGGACCAAAGGATTATCACACCCATGATACAACTTATCCTGGGGGAACTGCATATCCAAAGGAAACTCCTTGATGGTACCAACATTTCAACATTAATCTATCCCAAATAAATAATGTGGGAGTATTCATGAACATAGTTATTAATAAGTGACACATGAAATGAATAATGAATCTTTATCATCTATGTGGGTTGTTTGACCAAATATGAAAGGGATCCAATGTGAACCAACACATCAAAAGGTCTACAAACTAGGTAGAACTCTTACTCTCATGAAGAAACTTCACTTTACAAAATGAGAGGTCGCCATTAGGAACACATGATATCCAACCCCAAACTCCATATGTATCCTCCTATGATAACCATAGAAATTAAGATGATAATGAACTACTTTAAACCTTTCATGAATCATTGAAAACATCTCTATCATGTTATGCTCTATATATGGACCGATAGTTACTAATTTTATGACCCCAATATAGTACAAGGGATAATTTGAAGATAAATCATAAAAAGATTCAAATAGTTTCATACAAATGGGGGATTAAAAACTACTATTGTATGAAAACTCAACCAATGTTAGGTTTATCATCCAAGAATCTTCAAAATCCAGGTCACAAAAACATAGCATGTCTTCAAGAGTCTGGATAGTCATATTTTTCTAATCATCAATATGTGGATGAAAATCATTTCATGGAATAGATAAGAGAAAAATAATGCAGGGGACACCTCTACATCCTAGAGTTAAAATAAAGATCATGATCATAGATGGTCATCCTAAGGACTCTGTGGAGTTTCACCACCACCTCTATATACTACCTCCAAAAAAACTCCACTGAACTCGACTCTCTGATTTCTATAAAGTGGTATGACTTATTCAAAAAATCCATTATCACCCATATAACATAAAATACTCTTTGATATCAAGGAAAACTATTATTTAAGTCTATCATGATTTCTCTCCACATCCACAGGGGAATATCTAACTGTTAGATTAATACATTGAGAACACGGTACTCAGCCTTCAAGTTCTAGCAAACCAAAAATTGAGTTAAAAACATTGTAATTACATGATTCGACCAAATCCACCCAAAATATACTCTCAGAGATTGTTACATATTTTCACATTATAATTTATATCCAATGGTGGGTTATATAACCCATGAAGAACCATCTTATGCATCATTGAAATGATGAAAGACCTACCCTAGAATAACTCCTGGTGTTATTTATCCTTAAACCAACTATCATGGGAATCACCAAAGACCAATATCTACAGAACTCCACCTTATAATCCCCTATTTGGAACTCCTCCTTCTGCCTCACATAAGATGACTACACAGACATCAAAAAAAGAAAACCTCTACCTCTAAACATTAACATGCGAAGATGCATCGCTGAGAGTTTTTCCATCACTCTCCAAGAATCTTCAGACTCGTCTAAATTAATTCTTACTTAGTGAAACAACCACAAAATTACCCTTACCCAATGTTTATGAAACCTCAAAGTTCTAATACTATTAGAATTTCATCCATCGTTATTATCACAAATTCATGTCACACTGGTAAAAGTCATACTTGAGGCACTTATGATCGATAAAAACCAAAAAATACTCACTAATTACATAATGTATCCATAACTTCAATGAAAACACTACTTATTCCCAATAATGATCGTGGGAGGCATAGTTATTCTTATGGGAATGTAACTTCCATTACCCATATGAATGATGGATATACAATTCATGAAAAAAACCCAAACCAAGATGTGAAGCATCATAGAAAACATTGAACTGACCTCCCTCTTCTAGAAAATGAATAAATTGAGTGATGAACAACATATCATTATGTAACTTTTAAGCTAACAGAAATTATTCAGGTCACAAGAATGCATAATCCTTTCTACTCAAGGCTACCATAGAGGCTAGAACCTGAGAGAAATCAGCCATGAATCTCCAAAAAAATATGCAAGAGAATGAAAACTATACACTTTTAAAATTTTCTTAGCTTATACCCAATAAATGACTTCCCCAAACATTAAAGGATCTATAGATACTCCATATTGGTATACAATATTCCCCCAAAAAAGAACTTTACAAGGCCATGACTCGCACTTTAACAACTTCCCAAATAGCTACTTATGAAGAGGAAATCTCAAAAATGGTTGAATATTCTTTATATACACCTTCTCACATAATAATTATACTTGTATTTCATCAATTAAAATAACTGTGATCTAATTTATAAAATCATAGAACACTTTCTTCATTTAACCCATAAACACAGTAGGAGAATTCATCACATCAAACAATATCACAATGAACTCATAATTCCCATAACAGCATCAAAATGTATTCTTCAGAACATCCTCCTATTTCACCCACATATGATGTGACACTAACCTTAGATCAATATTCAAGAACTAAATTTATTCATCTTTTTATTTAATAAATCAAGAATCCAAGGAATAGGATATAGGTTCTTAGTTATCACCTAATTCAGGTGTCTATAATTGATACCAAGGCATAAACTACAATATTTCTTCTTTGGGAACCAAATTGTTGGAACCCACGGTGACACACTCAGCTGAACAAGACATCATTTCAAAAAATAATCAAGATATACATTCATATATTACAATTCAAAAGTACCATCCAATACAGAGAATTCGATATTAAAGAAACTCTTGATTGTAGCTTGATCCCAAACTCAATCTCTTTTCAAGGGGGTAATTCCAAAAACTCCTCAGAAAAAAGTATATAGTAATATTCCACATTCCTAAGAAGCACAGTTGGCTGAACCTTTTATGAAATAAGTATTATATCATCCATTATAGAACACTTTTGGCTCACTATCAACATCCTAGTGCATAAGATATCTTATAAATAAATCCATAGCATCTAGAACAAAATATATATATTCTATAGAAAGGATTATTTCTTAGGGTTCTATAAATAAATATTGGAAGTCTCCCTATGATAGGTTCTACCATAGAACTAGATCATAGTATCTATATACTTCATACAGATAAGCTTGACATATGACTAGAATAGTCAATGAGAAGGAAACTACAATCCACCCCACCTCATTTACTATTGGATGGAATAGGGTAAGTTATATGAAAGATTATATTGATCCAAAATCAAAAAAATCATTCACCCATATAGAAAATAATCCAATGTCACCTGAAATGTGTTCTGGATAACCCGGTGCTGGAAATTATAGGGAATGAAGATGACTATATCCTACTCTATGGCCTCTATTCCCATGATCAAAACCACCTCCATGGACATAATATACTCTTTGAGAATGAGTAAAATATTTGGGATATCCTCTACCTACCGTATATATTCTCTTCTAATACCATGATAGAAAAACATACAACTACATCCTCAGTTGAAGTTGTCTCAATAGAGGAATCTAAAGCAGAATACCTAGTGCATAATTCTTACTCAGAAAGATCAGGTGCTCCCTCTTCTGATGATCTTTACCTACAAAATTAAAAGCACCATATTATCCCCAAGAATTAGATAGAGAACATCCACACCTTGGTGAAACGATATGATCAAGGCTAAGACCTACCCTCAGCTATATAAAAATTCTTCTGTTTAGGAAACTGGAAACCCCAAACCATAGCTCTTCTTCCTGTGGAATATTCAATACTCCACTCTCATGATGATATAGTTGTGAATAGTTTTCTCTTAATAACCTCTTATCTTTATAATAACTCAAGGTATGTCGATAATATAATTAGAGTGACATAGAACTGGATATTTGGATAAAAATCATCATCAAAATTCATTTCCTTGGACTCCTCATATAGAAAAAGTGTGATTCGTATAGAATAAGGGTCCCAAAATAGATCCTAAACTTTCACATACTAGAACTCCCCTATAAAAGGGTAAGAAGCTCCGAGTTACTAGCCACCATGATGGTCAAATAAAGAGACTCTACTCATAATTCATCACTATACATCTCCCATGTAACTTATAACATGGAACAATCTACAAAGAATAAGATCCACCAATTATTTACTACTCCATGTAGTATTATCACACCAAAAAAATCAATATTCCCTTTCAATAATGGATCAAATAAAATGTTATCTAAAAATCTTCTGACCAGTACTTTGTGACTGAGTTAGAAACAGAGCCCACATACTTATTCATACTCTAACACTAAAACACTCTGAGAGACTTTGTCCATTATTTTCTTTTTTTGACCTTTACTCTATGGATAATTGTTGGCACATACTATTTAATAACTTTGGTATAATCCTAATTAGGATGTAGACCTCGAGCCATAACTACACAAGAACATACAGTTGGAGATCCAAAACCTAGAATATGGTATATTTAAAATTAATTATGTATTTATTTTATTTTATTTTATTATGTATTAACCTATCCAAACATCTACCTGTTTCAAACATAGTCTCAAAGAAGAATGATGAATGATCCTTTATAAGGTATCAACCCCAAATCTGGTATCACTTATCTTAGTAGGTCTGGAGAAATTAGTGGTTCATGCATTGGTTTATAGGGGGCCTAAATACCAGTCTCTTCGCTAGTCTCCCTTTTTTAAATCACTTTCGAAACTTAACTAACACAATTTACCTACCAAAACATGCATCCCTCACTTGTTCCTAAATCCAAACTTTATTTTATGCACAACCAAAACCTTTGATTCCTATTTATCACAAACCCCTCCCCACAAAGGGTACGATTAATAGGCTGACAATGATGGAAGAATGATAGTGACAACCCAAATCCCACCTCCAATAATCCATGGGATGTTGATAAGAGTCGATGGTATAATAAAAATTCATATAAAAGGAATTACCCTCTATAAGAAACATAAAAAAGAGAGAAAAAAGAAAGGAACGCCAATCTACTCCTTCTTATATACAGATTAACTAAATACAAAGTGCATAAGTTTAATTTCATGAAAAACAAGTAAAACTAGAAAAACATTTAAAACACAAAAGAATTTAAATACAAAAATTATAAAGAATCCAAAACCGCTCCTACAAAACCCCAATATAGTAATAACCATCCTAATATCTAACCAAATCATGGTGACCTAAAAAACATATATATATATATATATGGGGTGAGAAAAGAAGTATACTCAAAAGGATGATCCACTAATAATCTCATGCAAAAGATAAATAAATCATGCCAAATACTAGTAAAAAAAGTGAAACTAACCCTTCACTTATTTAGGTATACTAAGTTACCAAACTCACTTGGGCTATCCCCCACCAATTATGACATAATAGAGATCATATATTATAGTAATGAAACAACAAGGGTTCCCTACTAAAACTTCCCCATTAATTTGTTTCTCTTTCCCAACATTGTACATACTATGTCATCTCTCTTCAAACATAAGTAATCCCGAAGACACCTAGGCTATATGTCCTAACATGAATATCATGAATCACATCATCTCATCATACTAAAAGACATCTCTAAATAGTAACCATGTAATTTTTGGTAGCCACCACAACTCATATGGCATGTATCATACATCAAGTATTATACCTCAAGTCATCGCATCCCAGACAACGAGTAAGGTACCCCAAGACATCACAGCCTATACATGTCATTGCTATAATAACTCTTTGAATACTATATCTGGAGATACATGTGTGTTAAATACCCACAAGAAAATTCATCCATCTATATACATATGGGAAAATATAACCATTGTGCATACAACAACATAATACCATAAATAAAAGAGAGAGGGGATAAAGGAGGTAGTCATCCATCCATCATCACTACTAAGATGTTGGGGAAAACACCCACCTAGAGTCCACTTGGTTTGATTTTCCCTAATCAACATGGGTGAAGTAGTGTTTGAAATCACAAAATATACATGATATAATATATCTCATAACCACACTATAGTAATAAACTAGTCAAAAGTTCAACTATATCTATCTTCACTCATTCAGCTAGATATCACTCCTAATAACTAGACATCCTATATAAACACAATCATTTAAAAGACCTATATTAAATTACATTCCTTTAATTAAAAAATTATTTTACATTAAGTAATTCATTTTCTTTTAATTTAAATTTTTCATAATACATTACTCTAATTTATCTTTCATTGCCCTTTAAGGTGAAGTCAATTCTCACTGGGAATAATCTCTCTGAGTCTATAGTTTCTCAAGATTAACATTAACCATTGAAATCTATAAATGACCATTACCTTGGGCTAATTAATTTATTAAGAATTATTAAACATCACTTAATTCCTGGAACTATATGAAAACATCATAATATACTATTACAGTGATTCATAAACAAAATTGTACAACTTCCTCGACTAGTGGAGAAAGGAATGTTGATAAACATGCAACCCTACCATCTGGAAATTAAGCAGATTCAAAAAGTGATATTATCTCCCAAACACCCTCATATATATATCCATGCATATCATCATCACATGCATCAAATGATGCTTCAAACTTGAGCATCACCTTCAATATCTCGTCATCTATCCTAGTATTATATTACAACTTATAGAAGTATCTTATCCAAATCACAAAAAAAGAAACAAAAAAACAAAGTTGATTTCTGATCACTAATTAAATAATATAAGGAATGAATCACCAACCTCAAATTATGAAATTCCTGAAATGGAAATAGAACATCAATACTGGTCTAGATCACCACTCTGATGAAGAAGCAATGATCTCCCAAGGATTTTGTTCCCCGAACACACTGACAAATTAATGGGAAAAATATATTAGAATGATAAAGACAAAACATCATTGCATGGAAAGGGTAACAAGATGGGAATGAGAATGAATAGAGAGAAATAGTTTTAAAAACGAGGTATAACACACCTTGGATCACCATGGATCAAACATTTAAATCCGGGGATTGATTATCACAACCCCTCCCACAAAAGTTATCAAAATGTGGGGAGATAGATAATAACCACTATGTCCTACCTGTAGTAGGCCTTGGGTTGGTGACTATAACCGAGTGTATAAAAAACTCCTAATATTAGAAGAATTGTCCTCTATAATTAAATAAGATTATGAGATAAGATGAATCATCCATAATAAAATCCATGAAATCAAATAAAAAGAAACCAAAACCATCCCAAAATTCATATATAAATAGAAATGATATAGTGAAAAGTCTCCAAAAGTAAATACCCAAAAGCAAAGATAAAGTAGAAACACGTCAGATATCCAAAGTTTCAAGCTAGTAATATCAAGCATGGTCCATTTATTCCTCCAGGAAACATGAAAAATCATTCATATAGGTAGGGTTACCATAAAAGTATACTCTTCAAGAAAGCAAGATTATCTTCTACATATGTGAAAGAAGCATACTAATTCACCTATGAGGAATTAGAAAACCAACAACATCTAAATAGGTAAACTATCCATCCGAACCGCACTAGAGCACACTCCCAAAATAAAGTAGGTTGAGTATAATAACAAAATAAAAATAATATTTATGAAGGGTATCTTGTGTGGATTTTCCACTATTTTTTCTCTCTCACACCCCAATGTCGTACGTCATGATACTCTAATCTCTCCTGAATAACATATACCACCTCCCCACAACATAGTCACATTATATCACACCCAAAAACACCTAGGTCATCACATCACTACCATAACCATAAAAGTAGGGTATCTTGAACTTGAAGGACATAAACTGTGTTCCATACTTCTATCATGCATGCCCCCCACCGTATGTCCCCCAATAGTATGGTCACATCACATCTCGCCTGAAAACACCTAGTCCACCACCCACACAACATGATCATAAAATATTTTTGGAAAACACCATTTTTATGTCCTAGTTCACCAAAATAACACTAGTAATCAGTACCTATGCATATCTACTCTCCTAGAAGAGAAAACAGGAAAGGGTGGGTGGCCATCCATCCATCCTCATCACTAGGATGTTGGAACCACCCCCCCCACCAAATGTGATGATATGGGTGTTAGAACATAGTGCTCGATGCAAGTGAGGTGCGTATAGAAATCACAAGGAGTATAAAAATATATGCAGATACCCACACACAATACCAAACTAGGAGTTCACAACCGAATACTAACTAACTCAAAACATCCAAACTTTTTTTCCACCTCTAGATGCATAACACCACACAAGACAATAAGCCACATTTCAAATTCTCGACAAATTCAATTATTTATCCCATCTATTTCATTATTAATAACCCACTATATTTAACCACATAGTCATCATTTATTTATTCATTTAAACATTTTCATCCCATTAACCAAACCAAATCCCAACCATTTAAATCATTATTAAAAAATTATTTTTCCAACACAACCTGGGTATCTAGTCAAAGAAACCACACATCACAAGCATCCCAACATCTCCATCACACCATCACTTTTCCACCCTGAAAGAATGGCCAAACAACCACCACCTTTTCACCCCAATAAAATATCCAAAAACCCACCTCATCACCTCTCCAAAATCATGGCCAAACAATAACCACCTCACTACCCCAAAATCGCATTAAAACAACTGCCACCTCACCACACCAAAAGAACGACCAACCCCCCCCCCCCCCACCACATCTCCCTAAAAGAAATTACACATCTCACCCATCATCCCCACATTGCATTGCAAACACACATTGTGTCCCCACAGTACGAACACACATCGAAACAAATCAAATATAATTTTACAGATTTAACAAATCATTTTTTATCCCATTATACTTTATTTTAGAGTCATTATCACACATGATACAATCCTATGGAAACAATTTCATTATCCAAATATTATTCCTTACCCAATTTCCATATTAGATTAAAATCACAAAAAAAAGCAAGAAACACAACACTCAAAACACATATCATCCATCAAAAAAATCCCACAATGACCACAATTTTTTGGGAGACATCTAGCCTATACATTCCATCATATAAAAATTGTATCAAAGATTTAAAAATAAGTGAATCATTTATATTACCCCTTAAATTAAAATTATCCAATTATTTATCTTTTATTATGTTAACAAAACCATATACCACAGATAAACAAAGTTGAACCCCTCCCTCATGATACATAATAAATATAAACAAGTGATTCCCTACCTCAAGGGTGATTTTTGAACTCACTAGACACTGAAGGTCAAATAAGAAATTCCTGCAAACAAAAACCATATACAGAAAAAATAGGATGTACCTACAGTGAACCAAAGATCCCTCAAACTAAATTCCAAATCACAACCCAAACTGAAATTGTACAACCATACCAGATCATTGAGGAATGAGTAAGAGGAAACTAACCAAGAAGAATGATAGGGCTTACCATAGATCACCAACTAGAACTCACCAGATCCAACGAATCAAATAAAGGAGAAGTGGGTCGGAGCTACTCCCAAAAAATCTTTTTTTTGACCGTAACCAATAGAGGATGAATGGTTATGACTGAATGAAAATAATCAAAAATAAAAAGGAATTTAAATCCAAGATCCTAAAATTTTCATGTCATGTAAACTTTATACATCATGTAATTCATGTGTTTTCTGAAAATTTTCATGTTCATAAAAAATCATCGCATTAGCATTTATTTATTACACCACATGAATTACACTTACATGGCATATACTAAATTCATGGATACCCTTCAGTTATGTATTATCCCTGAAGTAGATAGATACACAATTCACGAACCACATTTATATGTCGTGTAAACAATATATAATTTAGACTTACTAAAATAGCTTTGATGTAGCTCCATCCACCAATAAAAACTCCAACAACCTCCCCTGAACACCTCTAACCACCAAAACTGATAAACTAGAGGACCAGGAAAGCATGAACTATTACATAATATACCTTTCAAATGATTATCTCCTTCAAGAATAATAATTGAACCTAGAAATAAAGGGATACACACAACCACCCCATGATATACCTCTCAAGGATCTTATCATACCTCAAAAGATGCCACAAGAAAAACATTCCAAACCAAAAATCCAAAAAACTTCTCACAAAACCTCATCTTTACAATGACACATCACCACAACCATCGAACCTCAAAAAATCCCAAAAAAATATCATTGACCAAAAATCCATACTAACTCGAACATATAAATCAAAGAATTCCATCCTCCAGGTAAAGATACTATATTCTCTAGGTGGCATTGACTCACCCACATGGGTTCAATCGCATCATAGTTAGTTTATCTGGACTAGGAATCACGTCCTCCTCTTTTCATATGTCCAAACCTTATCATACAAAATATATCAAAAAACTACTAAAACAACTCATTAGATAAAACAAAAAGATCTAAAATATCACATCAAAAATAAAAATAGAGAAAAAACTGAAAACAACTCTAGGTACATGGAATGAATTTGCCTCTCTCAATCCCAATTACTCTCTTCTATGAAAGCATGCCTATATGACATAGAGACCGAAGGAATGGACCATCCATGCAGCAACTTTTGTTAGATATCCTTGATCACTACAAGCTTTTCCATGAATTTCATGTCATCCTCAATATCCAAATCTTCCCATTAAATGAAATGGGAGTGATCGTGAAGATACTAATGAAGCTAAGAAATGTGGAAGACGTTGTGGATCCTATTCTTTCATGATTAAAATTCCTACCAATACACTACCTCACCTACTCACTCCAACACATAAATGGCAGAACATACAAGGGATAATTCTTACTCCCCATACCAAACCTCCAATTCCCCTTTTTATGGAAAATTTAGAAGAACACATAATTAAAAATCTCGAACTCCAAGGGACTCCTCCTATAATTTTCATAAGTATACTTCCTCTCATGCACTTCTTTAATCATCTCATTAACAATTTGAACCTTATCTGATGTTCCCTATACCACATAGAGACCAAACACTACAACCCTCCCATATTTATTCTTGCACAATGGAGATCAACATGGTCCCCTATAAAAATCATCAAATGAAATTGTATCAATGGATGAGTGATAACCATTCTTGTACACAAACTAGACCAAAGATGGGTGTTGTACCCAAGATCCATCAAATTCCCATACACATTCCTGAAATATGTCCTCCGTTCTCTAGATAATCTACTCTATCTTCCCATGTCTGAGGGTGGAATGAATTTTTGAGGTGTAACTAACTTCCAAAATTATTAAATAATCACCTATATAACCATGAGATAAAACAAGCATCCTGATCTCAGATAATGGATCTCGAAAATCCATTCAACCACAATACATCATTTTCATACCTCTTAGCCAAAGGATCCACTAAACTTGATTCCTTGATCTCAAAAAAGTGATCTGATTTTTTCTACATTTTATTGATCACCTAGATAGAATCATAATATCTATGAGTTTAGGGTAACCTAATGATGAAATATATCAAGATTTCATACCTTTTCCACTGGGGAATATCCAAAGGATTCAACAAGCCTCTATAAACATGATTCTCAACCTTTACCTTTTGTAAAACAAAAAAACTCTCCATTAACTCTACCACCTCCTATTTCAGCCTAGGCCACCTAAACTACATCCACAAACCATGATACAGCTTTCTCACATCAGGATTTACCCCAATAAGTGATATGTGAAACTCTTGAATAACCCCCTCATGCATTTTTACCTAAAAAACCACAACCCATGACAAAAAATATGGTTTTGGCCATCCTCGAACAATCCCTATAGAGTATCACCAAGGCCAACATGATTATTCACCACCTTTGCCTTTGAGTATTCCCACTTATACTCCTCCACGAGATTTATTAGAGAATAATTCACCATCAACTGGAAAAAAATATCCTCTACCATCATCCACCCTTATATTTATGTTTAAGGATTAAAAATCCTCAATTCCTTTCCAAACCACCCAAGAATCTTGAAAAACAATCCTTACACAACATCATACCCAAAGCATTATCCACATCATTCCCTTTTCCTAAGATGCATTAGATAATAAAATCATAATCCAAAAAAACTCCTCCAACCTCCACTATCATAATTGTATATCCCTAGGATAAAAGTTATACCTCATACTCATGTGATCCATGAAGACCATACAACACTCCCCAATGATCTAATTCCACCACAAATTTAGTACAAAAACAACCACTACTAGCTCCATATCAAGGGTGGAAATGTTACACACATGGGTACATAACTTCCTAGACCCATAAGATAACACATAACTATGGTAAATCAACATGCATCCCAATACTAGATAGGAAGAATCAAAAAACACCTCAAATATCACACCCTCTTTAGGTAACTAAAGAACTAGGGCACAAACCAAATTCCTTTTAAGGTAAACAGACACTTCATGGAACTTATAAATCCTCAAAAAAAACCTAGTCCTTCCAATTCAAATATATCAATGGGATTAAAACTCAATATAAATTTGTTACAAACCTCTATAATAGCTTATGAGACCAAGAAGGCTACGAACCACTTCCACATTCTTGGTTGTTTCCCAAGAAACAACTACATTGTCCTCTGATGTGTTTACTTCTACAAATTTCTGATAAACCACACACCCAAGGATCCACACTTCTCACCTCTCGAGCTCACACTTGGACAACTTCCCATAAAGTTGGTGGTGTTGAAGGACCTACAAAACAACTCTAAGATTACCATAATTATCCTCCTTTGTAATTGAGTAGAAAAAATATCATCATCAATAAAATGAAAATTTGTTCTAGGAACTCAAGGAATACGAAGTTTGTAAGCCCCACAAACATGGCTGGTGTATTCATAACACTGAAGGGAAAGACCACAACATCGAAGTTCCCATACCAACATCTAAAGGTAGTCATCTGGATATCACCCTCCTTCACCCTCAATTGAGGATATCCATACCAAAAATAAATCATATAAACCCAACTCACCCCACTCATATGGTCAAAAAGATCATTTATTCTTAGAATATGGTAACAGTTATTGACAATCATCTAATTAAACCTTAAATAGTCTATACACAACCTCATAATATGATCTTCCTTCATGGAAAACAACACTAGATCCCCCCACAGAGAAACATTAGGCCAAATAAAACCCTTCTTAATTATATCATCTATTTAATTCCTCAACTCTTACAACTCAGAAGGAAACATTTGATATGGAGCCATTAAAATATTAGAATCATTGGGATACAATTATATCCAAATCACAACATCACGTTGAGGGGGGATCATCACAACCTCCTTAGGGAAAACCTATAAAAACACTAAAAGGGACTGATATGGCCTAATCATCCATCTACACTCTCACCCCACTTCAAACAAGTTGGTCTAGATTGAATCTAGAATAGTCATAACTAAGGTGATGAAATTAAAATCTATATCTAGTCCTAGAGTACAGACTATAGTGGTTGCAACAAAAGAGTGTGATGCTCTGGAATCAAAAAGGGAACTAACAAGGGTAGAAGACAAATTGAGCACACCTCGAATGATACCTGGACCCTCTCGCATTGTTGCCACCACTGTATGAAACTGATCACACCCATCTACTCTATGTACCTACTAATATCCATGTATAAGACCATGCTCAGGTCCAGGAACTTGAACATGAAGAGCATCCTAAGATCGTCCTCTACAATCTTCATCTCCCCTCATAGGAGAATAATCCTTCTACCCCTATTGCTGAAATTGTCCCACTGTAAACTATTATTGAGATTGGAACTGAACTTGTCTACCTCCCGCAAACTATGCTTGAGGAACCAATGAACACTGGTTCGGGTGATGGCAACAAACCCCATAGACAAAACCCACTAACATAATATTTATAAAAAAACATGGAAACCACTAGCCCTAGAAGGTGGAAAGGATGTTTTTGAGGTTCAATCTTAAAAGGTTAAAACCTAAAAGGTCCTACTTCCTGAGACCTACCACTAAAAACTTTACCCCTAATAGATCCCTTTTGATTGCACTCTCATAGAAAAACTCTTCACTACTGTGTGAACTCGATCACCTCAACCTTATTCTAGACCTATAGATACAATGGAAACCAAAAAGGAGTAACTACATTCCAAATAGAAGGGTGTAGTGCCTCCTCTAGAAGTCTCATATGAGACTACTCATCTGGAAAAAGATCTTGGTAAAAACACAAAAGGTCCTTGGAATTAATTCCCAATCACCACACTGATATAATCCCTTATTGAAGAGATATAATCTCCTGCCTCTTCACTACCTTCATGGTCAATGAATGGAAATATATCCAAAAAACTTTGAAAAAGTTGACCCATGAAACATATTCCTCCTTTCACTCACCCATATACAGGTTCCACCACTGACATGTATCTCTATGCATCTAATTTACTTCTATAGAGACCCAGTATCCCAACAGGGCTTGGATCAAACTGAAAGTGATCTTCATCTCCTCCAGCCAACTCTCTATCTAAACATACAAAAACACAACCCTCATACTTTCCAAAATATTTTCACTAAAAAGATCACTACATAAAATTCCAATCCCCTTCCTCCTCTTCTATATCAACCCTATGACAATCAAACAAATTATCATATTGAGACTCAACATCCAGAGAGACCCATGAATGATGAACATGATTCACTACTGAAATGTAATCAAGAACATCATAATCATCATAGAATTTAATTTTATTCAGATTCATTTTAATTCACATTATTCATTTTTTAACATTCCCCAAACAACACAATTTGAAAAGAACACAAGTTCTTATAAAGTGTGTACCTATCCTAGGTCTCTACCATATAAATAGGTTCACCTCACTTGATCATTCAATAAAATCAAAGTCAATGAAATGGATCATGGGGGAACCTAAAATCTCTCATCCTATAGGGTATCCCTAACCTATTTCACTTACCAAGGTCTAATGGTGCCACTTCCATACCAGCCCATGAAATATTAACTATAAATAACTCTAAATTTCTTCCTATATCTCAACCATCACCATTGATACCACCCTATCATGACCCCCTCCCACCAACGATACTGTAATGAGGGGAGAGAGATAATGACCTCTGAGTCCCACCTCCAGTAGGCCCTGGGTAGGTGACTAACACTAAGGATATAAAAATATCATGATATGGGATGTATTACCCTATATAATAAAATATGATCAAAAGATAAGATGAATCATTTAAATGAAAATCCATGGATTTCTATAAAAAGAATCCAAAACCATCACACAATGCACTTATAAATATAATGGATACAGAGAAAATTCTCCAAAAGTAAATACCAAAAAACAAAAAAATATCAGCTATATAGAAGCTATAAAATGGTCTGATCTAGTAATGTATAGCACAGTCTATGTAGTATTCATGAAAGCATGGAAAACAATTATATAAATAAGGTGATCATACATGTATACGCAGTAGGAAAACTAAAGTCCCTTGCACATTTGAAAGAGGCACACTAATTCACCTGTGAGAAAATAGAAGAACCAAAAACACATCAACAGATAAAATATCAATCCCAACCTCACCTAATAATACATATCAAGCATAATAACATAATAAGAATCATATAGATAAAGGATACCTAGCACCACATTACCACTAATTTTCTACCCTCATACCCCAATATTGTTCATCCCGACAATACCATCTCATGCTAATAATATATACCACTACCCCACAACATGCTCAAAAACTCATGGTCCATCACTTCCCAAACATAACCATTGTATTAGTGTATCATGAACATGAAGGAAATAAACCTCATTCCCACATCCCACTATGCATAACCCCCACCATATGTTTTCCCTTTGCAGGGTCTCATCGTATCTTTCACAAAAACACTTGGTCCATGACCTCATAGTACGACCATCACATCTCACCCAAAACACCTATATTATCACCTTGTTTAATAAAATACCTCATTCCATAATATCCTATGCATATCTACACACTTGGAAGAGAGAATATTAAAGTGCAGGTAGCCATCCAACCATCCTCATCACTGGGATGTTAGAAAAAAAAATGCATGTGTGATGATGTCGTTCTCAACACACCATGCTCGACATGGTTGGAGTAAATAGAGAAATCACAGGGAATATACAAATATATAGATATGTCCACAAAAAATCCCAATCACTGGGTTCACGAACAAACATTAACCAACTCACAAAATCCCCACTTTTTCTTCCACCTATAGATTCATAACACCACACACGCCACAAGACACATTTCATATTTCTAACCAATTACATTATCCAACCCATTAGTTTTTTTATTAGGCACCAACTAAATTTTAGCACACACCGCATCATTTATTTTCTTCATTTAATAATTTTCATCCCATTAATAAAACAAACCCCAACCATTTTAATCATTATTAAACAATTATTTATTCCTTTACTACCTAGGAATCTACAAAAAAATAACCACACATCATAATCAGTATATCATCTCTATCACACCATTACCTCACCATCCTAAAATAACAGAAAAAACCCACTAACTCACCTCCATAATGACAGAACCAAAAAACCACCTCCTCGCCTCCCCAAAAGCATGGTCAAACAACCACCACCTCACCACCCTAAAAGAAGGGTAAAATAATCATCACCTCAATGCCCCAAAAGAACGACCAAACAACTACCACATCACAACCCCAAAATATTGTTCATATCTTAATCATCATCCCCATATCACATTAAAAACACTCATCCCTACCCCATATCACAGGTACACATAACAACATATACAATATAATTTTACAAATTTAACAAAGTGGATTTTATCACATTCCACTTTATTTTAGAAGAATTATCACACAAAAAGTAATTCTTGGGAAACCATTTCATTAGAAAAGTACAATTGGTTTTCCAATTTCAATTTTAGGATGATATTACAACAAAAAAATAGATTCCATAGAAGAAATACAAATCATCTAGTGCAAACAAATCCCTAAATGAGTTAATTTTCATCAGGGCATCAAGCCCATACAATCCATCATTTCAAAAAAATATAAAACATGTAAAAACATGTGAATCATTTCAATTCCCACTTCAAATTAAATTATCCAATTCCTTAAATTTTATTAATATAGAACAACCATATTCCATAGATAAAAAAGAGAAAAACCTTATTGCATGATACAAAATAAAGAGAAATGATGGATTCCCTACCTCAAAGAATATTTATGATCTCGCTGGACAGCATAGGGAGAAGATGAAATTCCTACAAACCAAAAAACACATATAAAAAAATGGATCAACCTACACTACACCATAGATCCATCAAAATGCAGCACAACTCACAACCTAAACGAAAACTGCACTATTGCATTAGTTCTCTGAGATAATAATAAGGGGAAACTAACGAAAAATAAGTAAATTTATTACCAGTGATCCTCAATGAGAACCCACTAGAGGGAAGAAATTATACTCAAAACTACCTAGGGTTTTCCATAACTGATAGAGGACCAAAGGGTATGTCTGAATGAAAATAATCAGACAAGAAAAGGACTTTAAATCCTTGATCCTGTCATTTTCACATCTTTTATGCTTTACATGAAATGTAAATCATGAGTTTTCTAAAAAAATCACATTTGTTGAAAAAATAACCTTTGAATTTATTTATTACATGTCATAAATTCCACATTTATAATGTGTACTCATTTCATGGCTACCCATTAGTCACATAAATGCTCGGAACTAGCCAGATACACCAGCAACGAACCACCTTTGCACATCATGTAAATAATACATAATGTGAACTTCCTACAACTACTCTCTTGCATCTCTAGCCTCTATCAAAAACTACAGGAACCTCCCATGAAAACAACCAACCACCACAATTGTCAATGTAACAGACCTATAAGGCATGGTCCATTAAATTTATCCCTATTAAATTGGTATCAAATACCCTAAAAAAGAATCATTTTCCTCCTAGGTCTTTAGAGGAAGAAGTGAGATAAAATTTGGTTGAGGGCCTATGGGGTATTTATAGGAAGATTGAATTTCTAGAGGAATATGATGCAACCCCTAGGACCATGTCAGATCCTGTTGAAAGATAGGAGAACTGCAACAAAATCCTCTGAGGCCACGTTGTAGCCCCCTGTAAACTTTACATCCAGGATCTACATATGGATCCATGGTTTATAACTTATAAACCTAAGGTGAGAAACTATGACATAGAATACATACCACAATATAGCCACCACTAATTGGTTTGTATCTTTAAAAACAAATATGGCATAACAGCCTCATTCCACACTATAGCACTCGACATCGGGGAAGGGCCTACACTACAGCCAACCACAACAGTGTACCTAGGCTGGAAAAGGTCGTAGCCCAAATTTTCTGCCTCAAGCCCTCCTACATTACATCTTACCGCTCTGAATCATATATTCCTACACTATGTAATATCCCAAGTATCCACAACATTGTGTACATTATTTTACCAATTATTCCCCCAAACATCCTCTAAACTCCTTGAAATCTCCTCCAGGTGCCTCTAACACCCAAAACACACAAAGGAAAGGGATTTAAAGGTATAGTCCCTTACAGAACATCTCAAATACCATCACTATTTTATGTAAGTGATTATAACAACTTGTGGTATTTCTTTGATGATTTTCTTGAACACCTAGTCATTGATAGTTTGAAAATCATGGTGAAACTATACAAACTTTCTAATTAGGATACTAAAGTATTTTTTTGTAATCATGAAGTAATGTATATGGTAAATTACATGGTTATAAATATTTATTATTTCTTAGTTAATTGGAATTTATATAATCATATATCATTATGAAATATAGAATATGAATTTTGGAAAATACTACATGTTACGCATTCATGATCAAATAAATCCCTAAAAACTAAGTTCTGAATTATAAAAGATGAGTATGGGGAATTCAAAATCGGAGAGAATAAATAGTTAAACAAATGTTTAACTATTTTACATATAATTTTAAAATAATTATTACTTTATGAAAAAGTTTAGATAATTTTATTCTGGTTGAAATATTTTTGATATCTTTACCCAATAAATAGAATTATAAAAAGGTTAAAATCAGTGAAAATAATAATTTTAAATAATATAATTTAAATTATTATGTTTTAAATTTACTATAATAATAATTATAATTAAAAACATTACTTAAGAGGAAAATTTGGAAAATAAATGTATTTCATTTAAATTATAAATTCATGATACCACTCACTCTTTTGATTATGTTTTGAAAATTAGTGAAAGTGACCAGGTTTTATAAGTATTCTAATGGAGAAAAAATAAATTATACTCCTGGAAAAGAAAAATTAATTACCCCAAGAGTAAATAAATAAATGAAGGTAATAATTATAATGTAATTATTTATTATGAGTAGAGATAATGATCACACATCAAGCCCAACTTACTAAGGATAAAGATTGAAAAGAATAAGAGAGAATAGTATAAAAAGGAAAGGAAAGTATTTGAAGATGGTTGGAGTTACACATTGGGTTTAGATTCAAGTGATGAATTTAGTGCAAAAAAAGAATCAACAAACCTATGTCTTATTACTTCATCGATATTGGTTCATCAAAACGATTTCTATTCCTCTTTTGAAACTATTGTTGATCCATTTAATGTTTAATTTTATGAAGTGATCTACGGTAAAAATCATAAAATAAACATGATAAATATATTTTTTGAAAATATTACTAGTGAGTAGAATGAAAATTTTTATAAAAATAAAAATAAAATAAAAATACTCATTTGAGCTCAATCGATCAATTTTGTGATAATCGAGAATGTGATAAAATTGATAATATTAGACATAAATATTATTATTATAAATATTAAGAATAAAAAATGTTTATATTTGATTCTATTTTGGAAAAAAATGAAAAACATTGAAATGAATTTGTATAGTGGAATTTATATTTATCCACTTTTGTTAAAGGAAGAAAAAGCTGTGATAAAATGATGAGATTGAATAAAGTTAAAAAAAAGAAAATTGGTCATGGATATGATAATCCTTAACCAAATATGTATAAATCCTAATTGGACAAAGTTTCAAGGTAAAATGATTCAAGTGTTTTCAAATTTAGTTTTCAAATTAATGGGTCATTATAAAAATGAATGTTCCCAGATATTTAAAAATTTTCACACCATGGATTTTATCAAAAACTCATTATCATCTATATTGCCTATAAAATATTGTTATAAATCAATTTGGGTCCCCAAAAAATATTTTTTGTAACCTAAATGGATCCAAATTTATAGGTTCACGAAAGACATCTTAAATGTATTTATGGGGGAATCTTTTCTTGGATGCATCAAAAAGGATTTATGGTACATGGATAGTAGATGTTCATAACATATGACTAGTGATGTCTCAAAATTCCAATATTCTAATAATATTTTTGGTGGTAATGATAATTTTGGTGATAATTAAAAGGTATATGTAAAAGTTATTTGAGAAGGTGAAATTTCAGATTTAGTTGTTATCCCAATGGCTTTATTTTTAAAATTTATGAAATATAATTTAATCAGTATCTCAAATATTTATGATTAAAATTTAAATATGAAAATTAAAAATTAAAAATATATTTTCTTCAAAGAATAATCTATTGTTTTTAGTTAAAAAATAAATGATAATATTTATTTAATTAATTTAGATGATTTGACTAAACAGAATGTCAAATTTTGAAATGTTTAAAATATGGCAATTTTTGTGGCATAGAAGATTTTCCAATACAAATTATAGGTTGTTAAATAAGTATTATAAATGGAAAAATGTGTTAGATATACTTGAGTTGAAATGAGACGGCAGTTATGTTTTCATTTCATACGTAAAAGGTAAGGAAAAATAATGACTCATTAAAGTCTATCCATGAGGTAAAAACTTACAAACTACTTTAGATTTTACATTTTTATTTATTTTACCCTTTTAAACTACTTGTATTAGAGGAAAAATTTAGGTGTTTTTTATTTCCAATAAATATAGTAGATTTACATGGACTTATTTTCAATAAAATAAATCTAATAATTTGTCTAAATTTATATAATTTTGTAAATTAGTTAAAAATAAAAGAACATATATAATTTTATCAATTATAGAAGATAGAGGATGTGGGTTTGAAAATCTATAATTTGATAAATTATTAAAAGATAATGGGAATAGTCAATGTTTTTCATCCCCTATGATCCTATATAAAATGGTGTGGTTGAAATGAAAAAATATGAATCTAAAAGAAATGTCTTGGAAAATGTTAAATGGTAACTCTTTGTAAACATATATCCAGGTAGAGGTTATTAACATATCCTATCACATTTATAATCAAATTATATTTATTCCATTATTATGGAAAACATATTATGAAATTTGGAATGGAAAGAAGATTGTAATTGGTTATTTATAGTATTTAGATATAAAGTTTATTTTTTTAATACCACAGATTAATTAAAAAAAATCAAACTTAGATAAAGTTATTTTTTTAGGTTATTTTAATTCAATTAAGGCATATATAGTTTATAAAAAAAATATTAATAGTGGAAGAATAATTTAATGTTAAATTTTATGAAAATAATCTAAAGGAAAAAAATTATTTAGAAAATGTTAAGCATGATTTTATAGAATTTAAATTTGTAAAACCTAAATTGGATGTATCTATTTAGGGGGTGTTTATCTCTCCTAAAAACTATAAAATTATATAATGATCATATTTTTTACCATTTAATTGTTGATATAATAGCTACTGTTAAAAACAATAACCCATTATGAAATATATCTTCGTATCCAGATTTTATTTTTAATTTTGTGCCTCAAAATAATGAAAAATATTTATCTAGTAAAAATTGGATTATTTAAATGCATAAAGAATTAAATTTTTTTTGATAGGAATAAAGTTTGGACCATAATTTGACACCCTAGGGAAAAAATTATTGTTGTAACAAAATGGATATTTAGAAAAATTATAGATGAATCTAGTCAAATAATTATAAAAAAAATCTTGGTAAGTAGCTTAGGGTTAAAATCAAGAACATTGAATTGATTTTAAAAAATAATTTTTCCTGATTTCATGATTAGAATATGTAATAATTATTTTTGTAATTATTATCCAACTATGGAATTCAAAAAATCAAATTAATATCAAAAGTGTATTTATGAATGGAAATATTTCTAAAAATATTTTGGAAAATTAGCCCCCATGTTTTGAGAATAAATTTAAACAACCCCATTTTTTGAATTTTTGAAAGGATTTTTTATGGTTTAATACTTGCTCGTCTAGCTTTGTATAAGTGATTTTCATTATGTCTTCCAAATAAAAGTTTTAATATGGGAAATGTTTATCCAATTGTATTCATTAAAAGTTATTCAAAAGGTGGTTTAATTTTTCATGTATATATTGATGATATCATATATAGATCCTTTTAGTGAATTTTCAAATATAATCTCTTTAGAGTATGAAATGAGTCATATGAGTGAAATTAAGAACTTTTGGTTTTTAAAATAATTCAAATGAAGGATGGTATCATTATAAATCAATAAAAATATGATAAATAATTTGTTAATAGGTTTCGTTTTAATGGTTTTAAGAGATAACATATTCCAATAAGTAATTTTAGTGAGATAAATTATGTTATAGTTAAAAAACATATTGATAATTACATATTTAAAGAAATGAATGGTGAATTTATTTATTAGAATTAAACTATACTTGGATTGATGTTTTCCTTGTTTATATGTCAAATATTTGAATCTAATCATAAATAATGTTATTTAAAGGTAGTTAAAAGAGTTACTAATATTGTTAAAGGATCTTTGAATATCATCTTATGTAATCCTATAATTAATTCATTTGAACTAATCATTTCTTCATATTCTAATTTTTTTAAAAGAAAATAGATATAAAAATCACAACTTGTTTGTGTCACTTTCTTCATAAATGTTTATTTTCATAGACTTATATGGAAAAACAATTGTTTTCATTATTGACTATTGAGAGTGATTAAGTTGTTGTTAAATTTTATTTTTTATAGTCTTTGTGGATTAGAAAAACTATTTCTGATTTTATGATTAATTTTTAATAGATACTGATTTATTTTCATATTTCTTATGCAATTTGTATCTCTAAAAATCCTATTAAATATTCTATAACTAAGCACATTAATGTCCAACATCACTTTTTTAGATATCATGTTCAAAAAGGTAATATAGTTTTTTAATCTATTCCCATAAATAATCAATTATCTTACATATTTACTAGGCTCCTAGATTTATCTAAGTTTGGTAAAATAAAATATCTACTTTGTATGATGAAAATTTAATTGTATAACCATGTGTTAAGATATATTTTAATTCAATTTAAGAGAATATTTTTTGAATTTCCCACTTATTTTTTGTCATATTTTTTTCAATAATATTTTCATTGTAATAAATGAAAATAAAGGGTTGGGTGATGGATTTGGAGTCCACCCAATAAATGAATAATAGTTGTTTCACATAAACTATTGGTAAGGAATAATAGATAATTGGTTTCTTGGAATGCATGGAAAGATAGATTCTTAGCATCCCATACCTCTAAAGAATTTTTCACTAGTATTATTTTTTAATAAAAGTGATGAAGGTGAATAATCCATGTCATTAATATGTTAAATAGAATATTATATGGTTTTTAAAACTATGACTACAGATCTTGTAAGGCTATGGAGAACCCATATTAATTAGGATTAAATCATTTAGTAGATCTAGTTGAAAGAGTAGACTCTATCCAATGAGTAAAAAACCTATTGGTTGCTGCAAATGAAACTTACTAGTGTTTTTTCACTACCATATAGAAGTTGAAGAAAACAAAGATGGTTCAAGATTTATTAAATAAGGGGATCACATGAGATGGAAATGGTATTTAAGGAAATACTTTAATTTCATTGTCTTCATATATTGAAAGACCATTAAAATGAATAATAAGGATTTTGAAATTATTATAATATTTCTGACACACATTTCAATAAGTCCTGATATGATCTGAATGTGTTTATGAAAAGTTGAGGTCAGCTGGAGTCGAAGTGGAAGAGTCTTGGTTCAAATGGATTGAAATATGAAAAATGGATAAGTCCAGATTCTTTGTATTAAAATCACTACATAGTAAAATTCTTGCATAAAAATATCCACATAGACAAAGTCACCAAATATTCCAATAGTTTCTCATGTCAAGATCCATGTATATGGATATAGATACATAGCGGAACATCCCACATATGTAAATTTATATATTTAAAATCAACTAAAAATTCAAATCCCAATATTTTGTATGTGAATAAAGATATGCATAGTTAGATGAAGATTTGTATATAAATTCCTCACATAATTAATTTCTATAGAATATTGGAACATCACATAGACAACTTTTGTTGCATATATGAATCTATATCCATGTGCATGAATGAAGACTCACCATAGAAAATTTCCACTGGAGAACCATGTATAAAAAATATGATACGTAAAGAATCTTTTAAAGGGAATTACAGACACAGTTAAATTTTCATAAGAAAAATAAAAATTCATGAAGCTATATTTCCCTTATACACTGGATGAAAAATTTAAACAATGATATTTTTAGAATCCGAAGAAGAAATCATTTTTATGACACAAGAATTGTATTTTCAAGGTTTAAAAATAAAAACACCATTATGGGTTGTGATACAAGCTTGAGAATAAAGGGTAGTTGATATTCATCTATTGTAAATTGAATATTTAAGAAAGATTAAATGAGTAGAACCAGTGAATATAATTATTAAAGAACAAATTGAAGTTATCAGGTTTTCAAGAATAATGAAGATGATTTTCCATTAACCCTTAAGAATTTAATCATAAAATTCTACAATATTTTGATGCAAGGATATTATAATCTTCATGAGTATGAGATATTAATGTCTGCGAATTTCTCCAAGACATGATAAATGAGAAGAGTAATTGTGTTTTACTAGTAGTGAAGATGACTTCCAAACCAAAATGGTTTTCTATATGTTTTATAAAGAAGTTAAAATTTGATATATGGATTTTCAGTTGAGATAATTTGAGGAAGAATAGTTTAAGTCTACTATGTGATTTTATTTAAAAATTAGAAAAATTTTATGTTCCAAGGAAAATGAGTAAGAAATATATGAGGAGGAAGTAAATATTGCTTCATATATTTTTTGAAGATTTTATAGGACAAGTTTTAAATGATAATAATTAAATAAGGGTATTCTAGGAAAACCTTTTGATTTATAAAATAAGTGAAAAATAACACAAGGAAACCCCAATTGGTGTTATAATATTATGTTTGTTATATGATTTCTTCTTTGTCTCCGTGAAATACCATTTATAGGTGAGAAAATTTAAAGGAATATTTAAGGTAGATGTCATTTCATGTAAGAATGTTTGAATCCTGGAGATTAATAAATATAAATATAGGACATGGGAATTGTAACTTTTCAATTTGAGAAACTGAATAAAAAAGATATGTTATACTATCATAAATCATAGGAATTCTTGAAAAATAAGAGAAAAAGACGATACTACATCTTGAAGTAAAGAATAATGAAAAGAGAAGTTATTCATAATTATGAAATCAAATTAAAGTGCTTTGAAATGTTGAGACAAATAAGAACCTTTAGAATTAAATGTTTTAAATGTTTTCCAAGGAATTTCTGGGTTTGAACATCATAGTATCTCACTGAGTGGGATATCTAGGTGAAAATATTCATAATTTCTATGAAAATGAGCTATCATAAGTGACTTATTTTTTGAGTATTCTTAAGGAATCATTGGCATTCTACGAAGCTAATTATTAGAATAAGGAGTTTAATCTTATTGCTGAAATGACATCTAGTGAGAAACTATTGATCTACATTCAAAGTGTAACCAGGAGGGAGTGTGTTCATATACATGATGGGACTCTGTGGAACCTATGTGACTATGGGTATATAAAGATAGCAATGGGTGACTCTTTGAAAATAATGTGATGGTTTTCAAGATATACAGAATAAATATGGAAAGAAAACTCATGTGAGATGCAGGAAAAGTGGCTGGTGTGACTATTTTTGATAAAAGATTAGTGAGACTCTAATTTGGCTATGGTTCATAAATCACCCTTTACTTATAATTCAAATAGATTGATTATAGTTTAGAATGCTTGGTTGGGGTTCATAACAAATCAAGGACAGGATTAAGACTTGTTACCAAATTTTTTTAATATTTATATTCTTAGAGATTTATTTAAAGTATTATATGGATGAAGTTGTGAGACACAAGAAGGAGTGGACTAAGACAGAATAATCCTATGAGGTTAAATTTAAGAGGGTAATTCATAAATATTTATCTGTCTACTAATTCACCCCTCCCCTATCAATGGTCTAGGAATCCCCTATGAACATCAAGACAAATTAGATCATAAGTTCCCTCCAAAAAATTAGGATGAAGAGTGGGTCTGAGAAGCCTGAATAAGAGCCTCGGATCAAGAATTACTCAACAATATAAATCAAAGAAGATATGAGAGTATCATCCATGTCACCCAAAAACAATATATAGAATGAGGAAATTTGAGGGATATATCAAATAATACAAAGGAAATACTATTTCCTTAATGTAACTAGGATGTTAAGGATATTTCTATTAAACCTATTTATTTTTATTCTCTTGGTGATTCAAAATCTAGATGTGAAGGACGTTATAAAAATGGAGACATAATTGTTGAATATTTTTACTCATATATTAGAAATCATCTAAAGAATGTTCCTTATAAATTTTTTCCTAATATGATGTATTTTATCAAGTACTACTCATATGATAAATCATAGCTATAGGATGAAGTTAATGAAATGTAATATTCATTGTCAAAAAAAGTAAGAAGATACAATTCTCTCAAAAATCATGTAAATTATAAGGAAGAATTCACAACACTTTCTAGTGAAAGTGTTTTTTAAATTTATGAACATGTTAAAAACGTTATTTGAAGAAAATAAGTGATTAACATTTATCTTTAAGTTATGATTATATCATTAGAAGATGAGATTATCCCACTCAATATGAAGATCCTTGAGTTGGAAGTCAATATGAACAATTTGGAAGAGGAAAATATTGGAACTTCCCAACAAGATATGAAAATATGTGTTGTCACACAAACATTGAAAGTTATTACCACATCCTAGGAGACTCAAAATGGTGGATCAAATATCTAGAGATAATTTGTTTAATCCTCCAACTCTTTCTTAGGAAAAAAGGTAACCCACAGTGTAGATAAATTTCCTGGCACTATTTCTTAAATTTCTAGGAGTCCTAAAATATAATTTAGTACAAATGTAGTAAAAGGAAAATGTGGGGACTTCTAAAAAAATATCAATGGAGGAGGTACATTGATTCTAAATAAACATTTCTATAATAGTATCTCAAAATAATAATTGTTCTTCTATAAAAATGAAAACTTGTTATATTAGATAAAATGCACCTAAAGTGAATAGAATAAGACTTATAATAAGGTTTTGGTGCAGGTAGAGATTTAGGAATAAGGATATTGATTGTTGGAATAACATTTGGGAATTTAGAAATCAGATATTCCCAAAAAAAGGGGAAATGTTAAAGAAAATAAATAAATTTTATATGTAGATAATCGGACCTCATGCAAAGGAAAGAATCTATATCAGAGTAAAAGATTTGACATATTGAAGAAATTTTTTGATTACTGAAATATTGGTATTCACAACTATGATGGATACTGGTATAATCTATTTGAGTAAATTTTATTTTCTAAAGATAAAATAGATCTAAAATTGGTTGAGAGTTAGGGTAATAAATAAATTGTGTCTACCTTGTTAGTAAACGTTTTTAAAATGATATTTGAATACTATAATTCCAAGAGCAAAGGAATGTTAATTGAGGAGAAGATCAAACTAATAAAAAATATATAATGCTTTTATTTTGTAAGGAGAGACCACATAATACGCCAATTAAATATTCTCATAAATAAAAAATAAGATGTAAGTAATATTATGGAAAGAAAAGAATACATCCAAGTGAGATATGCTATGATTGGGTTAGTCCTTGACACTCCTAGTGAAAATGGGAAAAATATTCCCTATAAGGGAAAGGTTAATGGTGATAAATTGGTGCGTGTAAATTTCAAAAATACATGAAACAGGTATGTTAGATATATAACATGGATTCCTCAATAAGAAAAACTATTGAATAAAAATGATAAACCACCTAAGGGATAAAATTCAATTGTTGATTCTATCGAGAAGAAGTCCACACTGATGAAAAAGGTGAAGACTATACTTTCCAAAGGTGAAAATATTTATAAGTATAATGGTGAAAGAATTATGAAACATGGAAATTAATTTCATGGGTTGGGGAATCTATCATAACCTCACTCTCCATATTGAGGAGTTTCTATGTGATACACCATCACCCCTAATTTTGTTTATGGTCTTTCAATGATTGGAAGAGAAGTTGATGAATGTTAGACATTATTCCATTGAGGGGGGATCTTACAATGAATAAATATTCCATTATTTATCTATTATCTTGAATATGGAAATATATATTTTTCCTTAAAATTGATAGGATGTGGTATGATTTCCATTATCTCATTTTTTGTTTAACGTGTATATATTATGTTTATCAAGATGTGTGTTCATATAAACAATGACGAAGACCTGATAGTTAAAATATGTTTGATTTATTTTTTCAAGTGAGTGTATGTTCTTGAATTTCCTTCTAAATCAGTGTATAATTCCCCCCAAAAGTAGAAAATTAAAAAATGGTATCACACATGTATGTGTGGATATATTTTTTGTCAAAACATGTCATTATTGTTTTCTAAAAATGGGTTTCCCATATAGCCTTTGAGTTGATTTGTTGGTAGAATATTTCTAAAATATTTTTTTAATTAAATCTCTAATGTTGTTGGTTGATCTTTATTTATTATTATCCATTGTAACTACTGAGTATTCATACATGATTAATTCCTTCACTCATAGAATTATTGAATGGAATTAAATTTTATAAAGGGTGTGACATGGTGTGAGAGAGTTGGTTTATCCAAAAATGGTATTAGGATTTATAAACATCATTTGATATCTAGAAAATTCCAAACATTGCATATGATTAATAGGCTAGGAACTAAAAAGAGATTATGGGATGATAAAATCCACCCAGATGGAAATCATATTAAGGGAGAGGTAGTTATAGAAGAAATTCACCATTATTTATAACATGCAGTATTAGTTAATAATGTAGCTAGTGTTTATAATGTAATCATATTTTAATTGGAATCATTCTTCAAGCTATATAAAACACTTATTTGGGTTAATAATTCAATGTTTTGATGTCATCATGCATACGATTCTTGATAATTAGGGTGTGAGGAAAGATTCCATTATATTGATGGGGGAATAATTCCCTTCCCTTTGTATTTGTTGTTAATTTGGGGGGGATAAATTACATTTATCAATTATGAGTATCCAAAAAGGAAAATTATTTGTATGTTTTTGTAATTAAAAATAATAAATAAGGAGGTATTGAAGTACCAAATGTGATTGGTTCTATTTGATTTTAATTAGGATATAAAAGTAATAAATGAAAATAATTGAAGCATTTGGTGGGGGATTAAGTATCTACCCAATAAATAAAGAAGATTTATTTCCCATAAAATATCAGTAAAGAAGACTGATGTGTTAGATTATTTAAATACCTTGTTTGGAAGATTCCTATAAACCCATAAATATGAAGATTGTTGAGGTGGTTTTCAGATTTATGACAAAAGATGAAGGTAGAGAAGTGATGTATTTAATAGGTTGAATGGAGAAGTTATTTTTTTGTTTAACATATGGTTGGAGAGTCTGTATAGATATAGAGAACTCATATTAATCAGGTTCAAATAATTAAGGTCGTCTAGTTGAAAGAGTAGAATCCATCCAAGGATTAAAAAGCCTATTGGATGCTGAAATCAGTACTTATTTGTGATTCTACTCTCATGGATAAAATTTAATATTAATAGTTACAGATTGGGATTGATTGATGAACAGTTCAACCAGATTTGGAATATATATTCAAGGAAATAATTTACTTTAAGTACTTTCAAATACTCCACCACCTCAAAAATGCATTAGAAGAATGTTTGAATTATTTTAATATTTCCAAAATTTATTTAAATAAGTTATGAGATTATCAGAAGGTTTTTATGAATGGATGAGTTTTGGTGGATTTTATGTGGAGGAGGACTAGTTTAAAATGGATAGAAATGTAAAAATGGATATATCCAAATTCCATGCACCCAAATTTCATAAAAACATACCTCATTCATAGCCTAATCTAGGTAGTTAAAGTTACAATATATGAAAATAGTTTTTTATGTGAAGAAACATGTATGAATATATAGATATATAGCTAAGTGGAATATGTACATAAATGAAAAAAATCTAAATATGGATTCATATTCAAATATAGAAATTTCATATTGGAATGAATATCCATATAATTTAATGAAGTGATGTAGCCAAATTTCTCACCTAATGAATTTTTGTGGTGTATTTTAATGTAATATATCTAAATATTATTGTGTATCTGAATTCAAATACACATGTGATAATGAAGACTTGCTTAGATGAATTCATATAGGAGCACCACATATCCAAAATTTTAAACATGATGCACTATGTCAGAGGAATTCCTCCTATAGACGAATCTATATACGAAAAGTGTAAATTTATGTTGAGGAATTTACCTTATGCACTAGGTGAAAATTTGAAACCCATAAATTTTTAAATTATGAATAATAAATCATTTCTAATGATGTAAGGATTGTTCATTTATTGTTTAAACATCATAGATACCATTTGTAGTTTTGATACACGATTTATAAGAAATTATAGCTAATCATTATCCATGGTAAATAGAAGATCGAGGTGAGATGAAATGAGGAGAACCAATATGTAATTATTGAAGAAAAAATTGAAGTTATCATATTTTTTAGAATAATACAAATTATGTTCGATCGAACCTCAATTTATTGTTTATAAAATCTGATATCAATTTGATCCAACCCTGATTGAGTGTTCTTTAGTATATGAGATTTATTTCTGGGAATTTACCCAAAATATGATAAATGAGAAGAATTGTTGTGTGTTTCTATCAAGGAAGATGATTTTTGTGCAACATCAGTTCTGGGTATTTTATATAGTTATGGATGTTTGATATATGGATTTATAGATAGTTTGAGGGAGAATAGGATGATCCTACTATGTATTTTTATCTGAAAATATAACATTCATCCATGTTCGGGAAAATGATTAAAAATAATATTAAGAGGAAGTTAATCCAACTTTATAGATTTTTTAAAGATCATATGGTATGAGTATCAAAGGATAAGTATTAAATAATTATATTCCAAGAATACATTTTGAGTTAAAAAATAATTTCACATGAATATATGAAAATCCAAAATGTTTATTCTATTATTTTTCTTTTGATATGACTTTTACTTTTTCCCCTCTATATACAATTTATAGGCATTTGAAAATTAAATGATCATTTAATGTTGTCTCATGTTCAAGTGATAATTCCTAAATCTCAAGTATGATTAAATATTAAAAAATATGCAACTACTATTGCCTTGTATGCTGAAAAAATGAAGAACTGAGAGTTATGCTACTATATGAAATCAAAATACCTCTAAAAAATAAGAACAAAAGAATAATCTACTAAATCATATAGTGACCATTAAGAAAATAACTTTTCATCTTTTATGATATCATATTTATGTTTTTTTATGTGTTGAGAAGAAAAATATCTTATGGAATTCTTAATCATAGATAGTTTTTGAGGAGAAATTGGGTTTGAACATCATGGGAGTTTGTTGAGTGGGATATCTAGGTGAAAGATTCAGAAGTTCTATAAATATGATATGTGATCAGTGATGGAGTTTTTTAGTATCCAAAAAGTCCCATTAGAATTCAAATAAGCTTGTTGTGAGAAGAAAGAGGTCACTCTTATTGATGTAGAGACATCTTGTACATAACTATTGATTTATTTCTAATGTGTCACTTGAAGGGATAATTTTCAAAAACATGGTGGGACTTTCTGGAACCTGTGTGACTTAGGGTATGCAAGGATAGATCCATGACACTCAATGAAAATAGTGGGAAGATATTGAATGATTCTATTGGGAAGATGGAAATACAGGTCTAGTGATACATCAAAAAGTGGTTGTTTTGATTGTGGTTGAGAGAAGATCGGTGACACCTTTATCAGGTTATGGTGTGTGAAGCACCTTCTGCTTGTAACTCTAAGATATTGATTATAGTTGACATTTATTTATTAGGGTGTAAAAAAAATCAAGGAGAGTAGCATATATTTATACTGAATCGTGAAAATAATTTTTTCTCTAATGTATTTATATACTATATTATATAGTGTAAAGGCCCAAAAATTCCATGAATTTTTTTTAATTATATGGGAATTTTATGAGTCCGCAAAAATTGATAGTGCGTGATTCTGAGACCCAGTGTTCTCGGAATGAATTTATGAATTTTCTTTTAGGTAGGTTTAGTAAAGGTGTGAGGGGGTTTTCTGTAACTTTTAAACCGGTGCCCAGAATTTAAATTTAAGGACACCGTTGAACTCACAGTGTCGGTATTCTCTAAAGGAGACATTCACCTCGACTGTAGTGTGTCGAGGGTGAAATTTATTTTTTTACTTTTTGTGGGAAAAGAAAAATAAAAAAATTTTAACATATTTATTTTTGTTTGAAACTCCCATGTGGATGTTAAGATGTGGGGACCACCAGAACTAAACCTCCCATGTGATTGTTAAGAGGTGGGGACCACCTGAACTAAAATTCACACTTCGAATCCATGGTGGTGGCGACCACTGGAACTCCAATTTAATGGAGAAAACCTCTCAACTCTCCATTAATTACTCCTCCCATTTAATTGAGTAAATTAATTATGCCAACTCTTCATTTAATCAATAGTGTCATATAATTATGGTGTCAACATAAATTAAACATATTTTAATTTAAGTTGGCATTTCATCTCTTGGTTTTTTTGGGAGAGTGTTGGAAAAATGGATGAGCATTATATAATCATGGAGAAATAGATCCTTTAATTAAGAACGCACTCCGGAATTGAAGAATGAGGATGGAGTTCGATCCGACTTCGGGAGCGTCCTGCGGAAGCGACGAACGCTGACGCCACTAATACCAATGACTTCATCTCCTTCCTCTTGACCTCCATCAACAAACCTCGGAGGTAGCAGTTTAATTATGTGTAATTATTTATTCCCATGTTCTTCCCTTCTAAACAGATAATGCGGATCAACTATCTAACTAGTTGATCCGCGAAGGATTTCTTTTTGCAGGTTTGGAAATAATCATTGCTGGAGGATGTAGGGTTTGATGTTCTTCATGAATGTTTTATTAAGGAACTTTATAACACCCTAACGTGGGGTGTGTGGGACAAACAATCATTTCCTGACCTCACTCCATTTTTTATTGAGTTTTTGTGGTGTTCCTCACAATGGAAGAATGTGGTGACCGGTGCAGGCGAATGGCATTGGTGGGACTCAAATACGGCGGCAGGCACACCGCCGGCTACGACGAAGGTAAAGGCACAACAGCGGCCCCTATGGTGGACCACCACACCATGGCCCTCACGCCGCCCCGCGGCCCTCACGCTGCACTGCAACCCCCGTTCCGGCCCGCGGCCCCTGTACCGGCCCGCGGCCCCCACGCTGCCCCGCAGCCCCCGTGATGACCCGTGGCCCCCCGCCGTCTCGTAGCCTTCATGCCTCCCCACGGTCCACGCACCACCCCATGTCCCCACGTCATCCCATTACCACCGTGCCACATCGTTGCCACCCCACCGCCAGGCCGGGCCACCCAGCGGGGGCCAGGCTAGACCTATCGGACTGGGTCGGACACAGAAATTCGGGCCGGACCAAGTGGGCCATGTCAACCCAATCCGGTTTGGGTCGGCCCAGGCCGGGTCGGACCACACTTGGGCCCAATTCAACCCATTTTCACTCTATCAGTCATAACATTGGAACCAGATTTCCGTTTGAAAAACCTTCAATGACGCTAGAATCCTTGGAGCAGGATTGTCACTTTGGTATACCCCACATGAGATTTGGATAAATTTGGGATACATTAGGTTTGGATCGAGCACAAATCCAAAGGGCCCTCAGGATTAAAAGGCCAATAACTTACCGATCTTGAGTCTGATTGACGCAGCATTTGTTGCGTTGAGACCCATATAACATGAAGGTCCTTTGGGATACATATTCTGGAGACTTTGGGGAAGTTGAAATATCGACAAGTGGCTTGAGAAGCATACCCTCCCGGTGACGACCAAGCTTAGGGCAGAACCCTGTAGCTGATTGTGGTGTTGTACTAGGATCAAGTGTGGGTCTGCCGACATACTTGAAATGTACTAGGATCCTGTGCGGGTCTGATGATATAATGGAGATGTACTAGGATCCTGGGTGGGTCTGACAACATACTAGCGATGTACTAGGATCATGTGTGGGTCAGAGGACATATTGGTTATGTACTAGGATCCTGTGTGGGTCGGACGACGTACTGGCAATGTACTAGGATCTTGTGTGGGTCTGACGAAGTACTGGCTATATACTAGAATCTTGTGTGGTTCTGATGAAATACTGGTGATGTATTAGGATCATGTGTTGGTCTAGCGATGTACTAGCAATGTACTAGGATCCTATGTCGGTCTCATAATGTACTGGTGATGTACTAGGTTCCTGTGTGGGTCTGACGACGTACTGGTGATGTACTAGGATCTTGTGTGGGTCTGATGACGTACTGGCATTGTACTATGATCCTATGTGGGTCTAACGACGTACTGGTGATATACTAGGATCCTATGTGGGTCGGATGACGTAATGGAGATTTACTAGGATCTTGTGTGGGTCTGATTACGTATTGATGATCTACTAGGATCCTGTATGGGTATGATGATGTACTAAGATCCTATGTGGGTCTGATGATGATTTAGGATCCTTCGTGGTTCTGCCTCTTAATATTGTAAGATGAATCTATAATTACATCTAATCATATTTACTACTATACCTAAAATATACCTGGTTTGAGATGAGTTATTACCTATTTGGTACTTACCTTTTTGGTATTCCTTCCTTTTTTCAATAGTTGAGCTTTGGGATTTTGGGCTGGACCCTGTGTTTCCTCATGCTTGATAATCGTATACTTGAAAACATAGGTATATGTATGGGCATATACCTAAGTGGGGTTGTTAGTTGATCTCATGATTTTTGGTTTATACTATCGGTATTTTGTGTAACCTTGAGTTACTCAGGATCCCTACTAAGTATTGTTATACTCACCTCTACACGGGCTACGCCGACACCTTGTTGTGTTTGGTGTAGATGACGAACAACAAGGACTGAGGACTAGGGTACGAGGACTAGAGGTAGCTCGAGGTGGACATTGGATGAGGCATACCGCATAGATGACTATTCAAGATTTGTACCAACCCTTTAGGTAGGATCCTTGGTGGGTGTTCACAAGAGCTATTTCATTTACTTGTACCTTTCAATTTCTTGTATTTTCCTATTGGGCTTGTAACCTAGCCCCTGTTTTTCCTTACTATAATAACTCTATTTACTATACAGTTGTTTGTGTTCATATCCTGTTGTGTGATTGGTTGCATGAGTATACCGGTTATAATGGCAATTCCTTCCCAATTCTAGAGAATACGCATTTTGGTGCTAGTCACCAGCCCCTGGCCTATGGAAGGTGGGCTTGGGGTAGTCACGGCACGGGCCCCAGGGGACGGGTCATGACAAATTGGTATCAGAGGAGTTGGTTCTACCGTGGAACATAGAACTATGATATTTTTAACATAAATATTGTTAAGTTTAGTGAGTGTGGTTATCAGTTTAGGGAATCCAGTGTTGGTGCGGTGGCCGATGTATCCATAAACCAGGACCCTGACTTCTGATTTTCGACTCAGTGCACGAAAACACTAATTGCTTGTGTGTTTTTCAAGAGTTTTCTTTGTGATCTCTTTGATTCTGCTCACTAGGTATAATTTATTGATTATGGTGCACCTATTTCCTTTCAGGATGCCTCCACCCAGATAGCCAGCTAGGGTTTTAGATATAGTATGCACTGATATCCCACCGAGCGATGAGGCCTCAGTGTAGGGCCCTCTTTTAGTAGAGGCAACAGCGGAGGCACCAGCGGTACAATTACTCATTGGACCACCGATATCACCAGCCGCAGCAGCAGAGGGTGCACACCGTTTTATCACGTTGCATGAGTTCCATTTCTAGAGGCCACCCAGGTTCAGGGGAGAGATGGACCCACAGGTGGCTAAGGATTGGCTAGAGGTCGTAGTGGGAGTCTTCTGACTGGTAGGGACACAAACTGGTCTCATGGTGATCCTTACCACTAGCCTTCTATAGGAAGCATCAGGTAGATGGTGGATCTTGATGCTCCGGGTTCACGACGAGGTGACGCTTCTCTGGGCACACTTTGAGAGCCTGTTTCGGGCAGAGTTTGTCCCAACGACTCTTCGTGCAGTGCGCATTCAAGAGATTCTTCATCTATAGAAGGGTTGAATGATTGTGGCTCAGTACTCAACAAGGTTCACTAACCTCTCATGATACTCCATTGATATGGTACATGACCTATTCTTTAGGTCCCGGGCCTTTGAGCAGGGGCTCAGGAAGGAGATTAGGGCTTCGATTATTTCTCTCAGCATCCCGATGTAGGCGGGGTTGTTAGAGTGATCCATATTAGTGGAGAGATTTCTTGCTGAGCAGTCATCATGAGTGAGACCCACCACATGTCGCCACATAGCGGATTCTTCTATTGCTTGTAGCAGAAAAATGTCACAGAGGTCAAAGAGCACCAGGAATACTTGTGGACGACCGCATGATTCAGGATCAGTTGTGTGGGGTACTGGAGTTAGAGCCAGTCATGTAAGGAACGGGTAGTGTTATGCATGCAGCAAGCTGAGTCACATGGCTTGTGACTATTCGACCTGTCGTACGGATGATCAACAAGAGGTCAAGGGACCGCCCAGGCAGAGACAGAGGTTCAACCTAGGAGGTCCGCAGGGTGCAGGCGGACGTGGAAGAGGAGCTGGTCGTGCAGCTAGCGGTGGGTGACGATTCGAGATGGTTCTGCCACCACCACTAGGTGGTCCAACCCAACCATAGGGAGCAGGTCGAAAGGAGAGAGCTCAACTCCAGGCAGCTGATACCTACGACCATGGCACTCTGTAGATGATAAAAGGTACGAACTTTATCTACTCCACTTTAGCTGCAGTACATATAGACACAGGTTCCAGTCATTCTTTTATTGACACTTCCCTCGTTCAGAGCTCGGACATTTCGGTGTTTCCATTGGCTCGATCCTTATGGCTAGAGACTCCTATGGGAGTCAATTGTATGATTATGCACTGGTGCCGGTAGTGTGGGATTACTCTAGGAGCCGAGATTTTCAGTTGGGATCTCCTAGTAGCGGCGTCGAGGCCCTACCACGTCATCTTGGGTATGGACTAGTTATCTACAGTCCATTCTCAGATTGACTGTATTAGGCGTAAAGTGCGGTGTGTCCACACGGATGGGACCATGTTTACCTTCACCGACAAGAAGTGGTCCATTGCAAAACAAGATGGACATACTCGAAGGAGAGTGCAGCCGATCACTCATCAGTTGGTTAGCCTTACCCTCAGAGCAGTTGATGTGGAGAGTCCGATTTATCCGGTAGTGGTGGACCAGTATGTAGATGTCTTCCCTGATATTTTTTTGGGTCTACCTCCTTGCAGAGCGGTGTACTTTAACATCGACTTGTACCCCGGGACGGCACCGATATCTACACCAATGTTTCGGATGGATCCTGTTGAGCTTTGTGAGCCGCGAGTACAACTAGAGGACATGCAGGGGAAGGGATCCATTCGGCCTAGTGTTTCTCCTTGTGTAGGTCTGATTTTGTTCGCTAGGAAGGCGGATGGGAGCTTGAGGCTTTGTGTTGACTATCGACACCTAAACTAGGTGACCGTGAAGAACAAGTACCCACTCCCAAGGATTGACGGCCTCTTTGATCCGCTGAAGGGAGCATAGTGGTTCTCAAAGATAGACCTCAGGTCAGGCTATCACCAGCTTAGAGTATGAGACGAGGATGTGCAGAAGACGGCATTCATATGTTGGTACGGCCACTACGAGTTCTTGGTTATTCCATTTAGTGTGACCAACGCCCTAGTAGTGTTCATGGGACTCATGAACATGATCTTTTATCCATACCTTGATCGCTTTGTAGTAGTCTTCATCGACAACATTCTGATCTACTGAGCTACTAAGGAAGAGCATGCCTATCACTTGCAGGTAGTCCTCGACACACTTCGAGAGCACCAAATTTATAGTAAGCTCTCGAAGTGCCAGTTCTAGATCTGAGAGGTGATCTTTCTGGGACACGTCATCTAAAAGGATAGAGTTGTAGTGGATCTAGCAAAGATTGAGGCTGTATTTGCTTGGGAGCCACCCAGGAGTGTGATGGAGGCACGATGTTTCCAGGGTTTGGCTGGATACTACCAGAGGTTTGTGCCAGATTTCTCCAGAGTTGCAGCACGGGAACCTACAGGAGAGCACACGAGAGCGGGAGGCTCAGATTCATGCTCAGTACCCCCACTTGTTTTCCTATTTTTGTGTTGTGGATTTCGGGGACGCAAATCCCTAAGGTGGGGAGAATGTAAAAACCCCGAATTTACAAGTAATTTTTTTTAATTATAAGGGAATTTTACAAGTCCTCGAAAATTGAAGGCGCATGATTCCAAGTTCTGGTGTGCCAGGAATGAATTTCTGAACTTTTTTTAGGTGCGTTCAGTAATCGTGCGAGCGGGTTTTTTTGTAACTTTTAAACCAATGGTTGGAATTGAAATTTGAGGACACCGTTGAACTTGCAGCACTGGTATTCTCTTAAGAATACCTTCACCACGACCACAGTAGGTCGAGGGTGAAATTTTGTTTTTCACTTTTCATGGGAAAATAAAAATTTTAATTGTTAAAAATTTTAATTTTATTTGAAACTCCCATGTGGATGTTAAGAGGTGTGGACCACCAGAACTAAACCTCCCATGTGAATGTTACGAGGTGAGGACCACCAGAACTAAAACCCCCAATTCGAATCCTTGGTGTTGGGGACCACCTGAACCCAACGTTAATGGAGAAAGCCTCTTAACTCCTCATTAATTACTCCTCCCATTTAATTAAGTAAATTAATTGTGTCAACTCTTCATTTAATCAATAGTTTCATTTAATTATGGTGTCAACTTAAATTAAACCTATTTTAATTTAATTTTCCATTTCATCTCTTGGGATTTTTGGGAGAGTGTTGGAAAAAGGGAGGAGCTTTGGATAATCTTATAGAAACACAACCTCCAACGAAGAACGCACTCCAGAATTGAAGAATGAGGACGATGTTCGAGCCGACTTCGGAAGCATCTTGCGGAAGTGACGAAAGACAATGCCACTAATCCCAACAACTTCATCTCCTTCTTTGTGACCTCCTTCAACAATCCTCTGAGGTAGGGATCTAATTATGACTAATTATTGATTCTCATGTTCTTACCTTCTAAACAAAAAATGTGGATCAACTCTCAAACTAGTTGATCCGTGGATGATTTCTTTTTGCAAGTTTGGGAATAATCATTGTCGGTGGTTGTAGGGTTTGACATTCTTTATGAAAGTTTTATTAAGCTTCTTGCTGCCACCCAAACGCGGAGGGTGAAGGCCAAACAAACATGGCCCAACCTATCCACATTTTTTTCATTAGTTTTTGTCATGTTCATCGTAGTGGAAGAAGGTGGCGACCGGTGCCAGTGAATGGCATCAGTGGGACTCGGATACGGCGGACGACACACCACTGGTTGCGATGAAGGTGACAGCACAACCGCGCCCCCCACGGTGGAACGCCTCCCCATGGCCCTCATGTTGCCCCACGTCCCCTACGCTGCCATGCGGCCCCCGTAGACTCAAAACCGCCTCGCGGCCTCCACGCCGCCCTACGACCCTCACACCCCCCCCCCCCGCACCAACCCACGTCCCTCACGCCATCCCGCAGCCCCCACGCCACCCCGCGGCCGTTGTGCCGTCTAACAGCCTCTGCACCGCCCTACAGCCTACGCGCTGCCCCGCGACCCCCGCGGCCTCCGCGCCGCCCCATACCCCCGCGGCCTCTGCAATGCCCCGTGGCCCCCCGCAGCCTTCGCGCCGCTTTGCGGCCTCCGCACTGGCGGTGTGCCCCCACGCCGCCCCGCACCCCCGTGTCGTCCCGCATCCCCCATGCCGCCCTGAGGCCCCCGCGCCACCCCACGGCCCCCGTGCCGTCCCGCGGCCCTCGTTCTGTCCCGCAACCACCGCGCAGCACTGCTGCCACCCCGCCGTCAGGCCTGGCCGCCCAGCTCAGGCCAGGTCGGACCTAGCAGACCGCGCCGGACACAGTGATCTATGTCAGACCCAATGGGCCAGTTCGACCCGAATCAGGTCGTTCCGACCGGGTCGGACCAGACCCAGGCCAGCTTCGACCAATTTTCTCTCTATTGGTCATAACTTTGGCACCGGGTGTCTGTTTGACGAACCGTCAATGGCGCTTGAAACCATGGAGCGAGACAGTCCCTTTGGTATACCCCAATTGATATTTGGATAAATTTTGCATATGGTCAGGTTGGATCGAGCACGAATCCAGTCGGGCCCTTGGGACTAAAATGATAATAACATAAAGACTTAGCATCTGATTGATGCACCATCTGTTGCATTGAGACCCCTATGACATGGCGGTCCTTTGGGATACTTCTTCGTGGGAATTTGTGGATATTGAAGTATAGACCAGTGAATCGAGGAGTGGACCCTCCTAGAGACGATAAATCTTAGTGTGGAACCCTGTAGGTGGATGTGGTGATGTACTAGGATCCTTTGTGGGTCTAACGATGTACAGGAAATGTACAAGGATCTTGTGTGGGTCTGACGACGTACTGGCGATGTACTAGGATCATATGTGGGTCTGATGATGTACTGTTGATGTAATAGGATCATGTGTGGGTCTGACGACATACTGTCAATGTATTAGTATCATGTGTGGGTCTGACAACATACTGGCGATGTACTAGGATCATGTGTGGGTCTGACGATGTACTCACGTTGTACTAGGTTCCTTTGTGGGTCTAACAATGTATTGGAGATGTACTAGGATCATGTGTGGGTTTGACGTTGTATCGGTAATGTACTAGGATCTTGTGTGGGTCTCACGACATACTGGAGATGTACTAGGATCCTATGTGGGTCTGACGACATACTGGTGATGTACTAGGATCCCGTTTGGGTCTGATTACATACTGCCGATGTACTAGGATCCTATTTGGGTCTGACTACGTACCGACAATGTTCTTGGATCATGTGTGGGTCTGAAGACATACTAACGATGTACTAGGATCCAATGTGGTTCTGACGACGTACTAGGTTCTTGTGTGGGTCTGATGAGGTACTAGGATCCTGTGTGGGTCTGATGATGTACTACGATACTTTGTGGGTCTGATGATGATTTAGGATCCTTTGTGGGTCTGCCTCTTAACAGAGTAAGATGATTCAGTAGTTACATCTAATCATATTTACTATTGTACCTAAGATATACCTGGTGTGATTTGAGTTCATACCTATGTGGTACTTACCTTTGTGGTATTCCTTCCTTTGTGGAATGTTTGAGCTTTGGGATTTGGGGTTGGACCTTCTATTTCCTCATGATTGAGAGGGGTATACTTGATAACTTAGGTATATGTATGGGCATATACCTAAGTGGGGTTTTCAGTTGATTTCATGCTTTGTGATTTATCCATTGTGGATTTTGTGCGACCTTGAGGGTCTCAGGGTCTCTACTGAGTATCGTTATACTCACCCCAACATGGGTTATGCCTGCACCTTGTTGTGTTTGGTGCAGATGATGGACATAGCTGACTGAGGATGAGGGTACCATGAGTGGAGGTAGCTCAAGGTGGAATTTAGACGAGGTATACCACATAGATGATTGTTCGAGAGCTGTATCTACCCTTCAGGTAGTATCCATGGCGGGTGTTCACAGGAGCTGGTTCAGTTTACTTATACCTTTCAGTTTCTTGTACTTTCGAGTTGGGCTTGTATTTTGGCCCCTTTTTTACTTACTGTACTCACTCTATTTACTATATCGTTGTTTTTATTTGTATCTTGTTGTGTTCTTGGTTGTATGAGTTTACAGATTATAATGGGAATGCCATCCCGATTTTAGGGAATACGCCTTTTGGTGCCAGTCACCATACCCTGGCCTATGGAAGGCAGGTTTGGGGTAGTCACAGCATGGGCCCCGGGGGACGATTCATGACATATAGGGGAGGTTGTGAGACATAATAAACATCATATTGATACTTAATAATTAATGAATGTTGATTTAAAATAAATAATTAATAAATGTTTTAAGTTACCACTAATTAACCCCCCCACCCCCCAGTAGTCTAGTGATCCCCTATGCATTTAATTTTTAAGTATATTTATAGTTTGGAGAGTGTTCATGTTACTATATTATTTTTTATTTGAAATTTGTTTTAATAATTGGTTCCTATTGAAATATTATTACAAAATATCCATTTAATATCATGAAATGTTTTCATTACTCATTAAGGATATCACAATAGTCATCATTTTTTATTGTGAGCATACATTTATGCAGAGATTGAAAATAAAATCACTTTTGAATTAACATATCTAATGTTTGTAAAAAACCTATTCATTTTTGTTGTTTATTTTAGAAAATATAGTTCTATTCCCATTTTTTTCAATTTTAATAATTTATGTTAAAAATAAATCTCTTTTCTATTGAAACCATATAATTCTTATAATATTAAAATTTATGAGACGGTTATTAAAATTATATTTGGTTTTGTAATTATCAAAAAGTGGTAAATAATTTAGGGCCACATTGATAAAAAAATTATTTATATTTTCAAAATTATAATACTATTTTATATTTATTTTGATTAGATTTTGGATAAAAATACATCATAATATAGGTTGGTGTTTCATATGATGTTAGTTTGTTATCAGTTTATTCTTGAAAAATTTGAAAAGTATAGAAATAATCATGAATGAAAATTTAGAAAATTAATAAACTATTTGCATAAAGAAAATTGAGTGAAAACAAAAATAATAATCAACAATTGAAAATTTAAAAAATTATAGAACTGAATGAAAGAATAAAATGAACTAATTGCAAGAAGAAAAATCAAATGATGAAAATTTATGAAAGACTGGAACTAACCATAGGAATAAAATAAAATGGCCAGAAGAAGGAAAATGAACCTAAAGTATAAATTCAGAATTCATAATCATAATATTTCGAGTGATTACATAAATTTGGGATTCTGATAGAATATTGGTAAAAGTATGGGGTAATATTTTGTGTTGAGTGTAAGTCTCCATAGCGTAAGCCTTTCATGGAACGTATGTCATCGTGAAAAATGTATGACTTTAGTGTAAGTCTTTAAGATGATCATAATAATTAAATACTTGAATAATTTTTTTCTAATGAGAATACAAGTTCATAATATAATCCTAGAACTAAAAATATGACTTCAGTGTAAGCATTTACCCTGATCTTAATACTTTAGTACTTAGAGAATTTTTTAGGTTTCTGTTGTGTGAAAATAAAAATTCTAGAATTTATATTCTTAAGAAATAAAATAATAAATAACATAGATGATGAATTTTTATCCATATATATAACATTATGATCATTTATAATCTAGTTTCACTTATTTAACTTGTCATATTTTAGTTCAAAACATTCACAGTTTTTATTATTATTTTAAATTACACATTACATTATGTTTGTTTCATTTATTTCCCTTCATTTAATTATACCTTAAATAATAAATAATTATTTGGATTCTATGGAAATTTATATATGTATATTTTATGTTTTATTTAAATTATATTAAATTTGACCATACATGTTTTAATATACATATTACTTTCCTGGAACATGAAATTTTTAAATTCAAATTATTTAAAAAATGACAATTCATTCTCGCATATATTATGGTTAGTTCCCAAGAAAATTTATATTAATTATTATGAGTTTATTTATTGTTGAATTAAATTTTATAACTATTTTTTTGTAAGAAATGTTATATTTTTATAGATTTTTAGAGTAAAACCACATAGGAATAATTTTCAGGCACATTCAATGAAAAATCACATATTTATTTGGGAAGGATTAAATTAAAGGGGATTCATCCATTTAATATGTTATAAAAGAAAGAACCTTATATATTCAGTTTGATAGATCTTGATCATGGGAATGAGGTTCATGATATTCTTGAAATTTATTTTATGATACACCTTAGTGGTCGAATACAAAAATTGATTGAACATAAATAATTTGATCTATTACTACTAGAGAGAAAATTTCTACCCCAACACTCATATCCTTTTTTATTCATTTGGTTTATTTATTTCTTAATTTTTTCCATTCATTTATTTACTTAATCATGTAAAGTTATACTACCCAAAAAAGGATTAGTTTAGTTTTTTCCACCAGGTAAAAATAAGTTGGGTCATTTGGGTTATAACTTGAGGTAAAAAAATGTAGATTATTTTAGGTAGTTCATATAGGAAGATAAATTCAAGACTATTATATTTTTTACCTCAGCATTAAAAAAATGTAAGGAAGAATTAGTTTATTCATCCAAGGTTTAAAAATATATTTATAAAGGTTTATGACTCCCTTCACAAGTTTGGGATTCAATTGTAGTCGGTTTAATCTCTCTCTATGTTTGAGAGGGGTGAAGAGTAGAGTATGATTATTTAGATCTAAACAATAATAAAAATAAATGTGTTTATTTATCTTTAAATTTACATTACATTAACATAACTTTGGTAAGTGGTAAAAGAATTAAAATATTCAATTTACCCCCCACTTCACCATTCAACCATTCTCACCAGGATCTAAATATTTGATCATATTTGGGGTGCTTAGTATTATTTAAATATTGGCCTCAAATCTAGATATCATCAGTTGAAATAAAAGGGGGAATACATTCTAAGGAAGAAATTTTAGACTAGGTATGGCCATTATGAGTTTTTGGTTATTTCCTTTGTATTGAGAAATGCACCTGCTATATTTATAGAGCTTGGGAATATATTTTTATTTGATTTTTTGTATAAATTTTAATTTTTAATCATTGATGGTATTTTTTTATTTTTTTCAAATTCATGTGGATTATGAGAAACATCTAAGGAATATTCAATATACACTTAAATAAAAGTAGTTGTATGGAAAATTTTTTAAAAGTGAATTTTTTTATAGCTAATTTCATTTTTCTAGAAATATTATAAATAAATATGGCATAATAGTTTATCCTACCAAGACTAAAGTGGTGACATAATGGCCATGACCTACTAATTTTACTAAAATTCAGAGTTTTTTTGGACTAATAGGTTACTACCAATGGTTTTTTGAAATCATTTCTTGGTTAGTTTACACATTAACCATGTTAACTCGAAAGGGAGTTTGATTATTTTAGATAATATAATATTATGATTTTTTTTCAAGAATCTAATGAATATTGACTAATGATCCATTTTCAATTTCCAATAAGAAATAAAAAAATATTTATAGTTATTCTTCATTCAAGGTCCTTGGATGTGTTTTGATGCAATATGATTGGGTAATTACCAATGAATCATGATGATTTAAACCCCATTAGAATAATTATCCAATGCTTGAATGTGATATTGTTGTAGTAGTTTTTTCTTTAAAATTTTGGAGGCATGTTCAATATAGAGATAAATGTGATATATATACACATCATAAATGTTTCAAGTATATATTCACAGAAAAATAATTCAACAATAGTTAAATGAGATGTATATATATAAAACAAAGTGTTATAATTTCATGATTCACTATCTTCTAGGTAAAACTAACAAGGTAGAATCTGTGTTTGGTCAAAATGATAATGCATCATTAACCATGGTAAATGTATAACATGGTCCAATAGCTAGTTAATGAATATGAGTTTGGAATTTGTGTATCTAAAAACCAATTCAGCTTTTTCTCAGGTATCATTACAATCATCATTTTTAGAAATAACTATACTTATAAGGAATACCATGGTTTGAAAATAATCGTATAAGTGGTTAAAGAAGGATAATTTCGTAATTTTAATACTGAAAAAGTATGTGTTAGAATATTTGGAATGTTCCTATGCGTGTCGAGTGATTTTTAGTTGAAAATGAATTGTTGAGTAAATCTCATAACTCTTTATGTTTTGTTCATCCTAGAAGTACTGACATGTATAGATACCTTTATGAATATTACTTTTTAGAAGTAATAAAAAATGATATTGTTGATTTTACAATGAAAATTTTCACTTTTAAACAAGTTAAACCTAAATAGAAACTACTGAATGGGATGATTCAATATTTATATGTCCCTAAATGGAAATGGGAGAACATTTAAATGGATGTTTTTGTGGGATTTCCAAAAAATATCAATGTAATATTGTGAGATTGGTTATTGTTTATAATTTGGAAAAATATTTAAATTTTTTTACCATTAATGATATTATTCCTTTTGATAAGTTTTCTAGACTCTATATTATATTGATTTTCAAGTTACATATAGTCCCTCTATCAATTATATATAATTTTGATCCCAACTTTATATCTATTTTTAGGAAAGGGAATCAAAAGTCATTAGGTACTTATTCATGTTTTACTATAGATGTTTACCCTTAATATGATAGACAATTAAAAATGATAATTTTAAATTCAGAGGATATGATTTGGTATTTCTATTAGGATTATTAGGGAATATTAAATTAGCCTCATTCATTAGCTCAAATTTATTATAATAAAAAAATTTCATTCCAGTGTACAAATTTCACCCTATGAGGCATTATATGGAAATTAGTTTAAAACTCATATATGTTGAGATGAAGTTAGGGAGAGAAATTTTTTGGGACCTAAACTTTAAAAAAAATGGTTGAAAAAGTAAATATTATTCATCACCATAAGAGGGAAGCTCAGAGTTGGAAGAAACTTTTTGGAGATAACCAGAGGATTTAAATTTCAATTGAGGTACAGGACCATTTTTTTCTTAAACTATTTTCATTAGAAAGATTTATTTATTTGGGAAATAAAGTTAAATAAATCCAGAACATTATTGGTTTATATGAAATCCTATAGAGAGTAGTACTAGTTTCTAATCAAGTATCCTTACTTATGACTTTATATCTAAAACATGATGTGTTTTATGATTCATTGTTAAGAAAATATATACCTAATTTATCATAGGTTTTTTCTCTAAATTTGTATCATTGGATGATAATATTTCTTATAATTAAAGAAATTTTATATTCTTGATCACAAATATTAGGTGTTTTAGAATAAGTTGACTCACATGGTTAACGGTTTTTTGAAGAATCATAGAATTGAATAGGAAACATGAGAATCTAAAAAGGGTATAAGATAAAAATATAATAATCTATTTATTAAAAAATAAAATTATGAGGACATAATTTATTTAATAGGTTATAATGTTGATACCTATATAATATTAATAATAAATCAATTTCTACTTCATAATTTGATTTTATGGACTCACATTTCATAAAGAAATTTTTTAATCTAAGAAAAATAGTTTTATTCAAAATAAATTATTTTCCATGAATTAAATTTTTTATTTAAATAATAAATTACTAAATTTAATAATTTTAAATTTATTAACATGACTTCATTTCTGAATTCAACATGTCAAAATAAGCATATGGTGATTTTTTAGGATTTCTCATAAATATATAATTTTAGGAGAATAGTGAAAATATTTTTTTCACAAATATTGTTAGTTTTATGAAATTATTAGGATATAATAATGAATTTCAAGTTTGTAAATAATTTTTTTAGCAAATATATATTCAAAAAATAAAATAAATCTGTAAAAAAATATTTTCAATTTAAAAAATATATGTTTGAAATTTTATATAACACTAAGTAATTTGGAAACCCTTATTTATGATTTTAATAAAAATTATTTCACATTCTTACATTCTCATGATTTTATGATTTATAGTGTTTGATAATGATTAAAAATATTAAATGAAAAAGTTGACACTTTTACATAATGTTATTTTCTTCTATAAAAACATATTATTAAATTTACATGTGTGTTTCATTAAAAAAATATTTTATTTTATTTAATCCAATTCACCATATTGGAAATATTTACCTTGATATAGTTCATAGACGTCGTTGGATTCTATGAAAATCATGTTAAAATGTGGTATGATCAAAAAATCATAGAAAGATATATAGTAAATATAGAAAAAAAGATAGTGCCCTGAAAAATAGTAAACCCCATAAAAAATGTTCACCTTACTCATAATAAAATTTTAGTATATAAAATAAATCATAATAACATGTTAAAATTAAAATTTTCCCAAATAAATTATTTCGAACGCATAAAAGTCATAGAAAAACAATAAAGGTGTGCTGCAAAAATAAGAGAACCTATAAACAAGATTTTCATTAAAAAAAACCTTTCAACTTTTAAAGATTGAATATCATATTATTAAAATCAAAATAATTTCATTACAACTTATATAAATAATATAAAAACCATGTAGAAACTTGATACATCATATTCAAATCCCTGATAAACTCAATCAGATAAACATTTCAATATGAGTAACCTAATCGTTTATCTCTAACATTTCTTCTTCAAAGAATAAATCATTACCCATTAAATTGGAGAGCTATATATCAGGCTCATATATCGTCATATATAATTCCAAAGTACTATATCATGAATAAAAAATCATATTCATGTTCATCATAAAATTCATTAAAATATCATTTGAACCCCTAAAAAATGTACTTTTTATTTTTTTATAAAAATAAGTGCAAATATATTTTTAACTAAAAAACTCTTAAAATGAAAAATTTCCAAAGTAATGGTAATATAAAATTATTTGAAAAAACAAGAAAACTTTAGGAGTAATCTTGATAAAAAATTTCAACTATGATGGTGGGAAATGGGTTCCACGTGGTAAACGTTAAAAATATTCTTTTTCATTTTCTTAAAAGAGTCAAAATGGACAATATGGAAATCATTAAAAAAATTCCTTTTAATAAATTTTAAAGAAAAAAAATATTAGTATAAAATTACATTTAACAATATTTAATGTATTAATAATAATATTTAAGAATTGTTTTTAATAACATGGATATAGTAGAGAAATATTTCAAGTGGAACATTAAAAAAGGTTTGAAAGAAAAATCTCTTACCTTAAGACTCGCTTTTCATCATATGCTCCCTGAATCCTGAATAATAATATTATATAAATTATTTATATGATTGAGGAAATTTTTTATTATAATTAAATTATCATTATTCTATTTATTTAATTTATTAATATTCTACTTTTAGTTACTAAATCAGTTGAATTTACGTCGGATGTTTTGAGGTAGTTTGGTCCAAAATAGCTTCGTTGTGTTGACTATGGTCAAATGGTTCATGGTTCCATAATCTCCAAAAAAATTAAAATATAATAACTATCATGTTTTTAAATTAGTTATATTTTTAAAACAATCTTTTTATGTAATTAATGAAAAATGAATCACATCACTTCATGAAGGTGGTAGTCCACAAGTACACATGAGCAACATTACCATTTTCCAATATATATGAGGGTAAAAAGACAGAAAATACATCATATACATATAATCATAAATATTTCATAAAAATAATATATACCCATGAAGTCCATCATTATAACTATCCTTGTTGGGTGGTAATGAAAAACGAAACAATCGCTTCATTGAGGTGCTAGTCAATATGTACGCATGACCAATATTTTTAGTTTCCATATGATAGAAATGAGGTATAAAATAGTTTTTTATTTAAAATAATACCTTTCAAGTATCATTATCATACTTATTTTATTACTTTATTATGGTTATAATATATTTAATAGAGGTATAATAAGAAATAAACTTGAATGAATATTTCTAAAACTTATAACATTAACTTGGATATCTTCCTTTGGATTACACCTTCGGCATTCTAAGATTGGTCTTTTGGTGAGACCAGGATCTCTAAGATATGGGTAGGATATTTTTTAATGGGTGTTTATGTATCATGGTTATGTTATAGTGATAAATGTTTATGGATAAGTGAGTATATGAGGTTCCCTATTATAAGTTAGGGGTGGGTGCCCTTTTAAATATTAAGAACATTAAAATATATTAAATGTATTTATCATGGTAAGTGATGGCAATTTAGTAAAATATTTAATATAATATATTTAAAGGTATAAATACACTCAAATAATCAAATTTATACAATTTTTAGAAATATTTTAAACCTTATCTCTTTTTCTACTCCCACCCCTCCCAGTTTGACACTTTTAACATTTACCACGGTGACAAACTCTTACCCGAGTAACTATTCAATATAATTAAAAATGACATTGACCTCATTATAAAATATTAAAATTATATTTATAAATTTGTAATTAATTTTAAAATATTATATTTCCATTATTGGTAAAAACCACTTTTAATATAAGTTCGTAAAACGAAATGAAACCCAATTTTTAGAAAACAAATATAATAAAAATATACACTAAAATAAAGTATAATTTTTATTCCAATGGAATTAATTGGTTCAGGTTAAATAAATATATACTTATATTAATCCCAAATAAAATAAAAACCAGAAGTTACCCTGTAAAAAATTGACTAAAAGAGAATGTCCAAAAAAAGTTTTAATTAGAATAAAAAAATTAAATAGGTTTCAAAAATATAAAATATTGATTTAAAACATAAAAATTATACATTTAAAAAATATAATTAGTAAATATATATTTGTTATATAATAATGTTTTTACAAACTTTAATGTCATAATTATATCATTATAATGTTAAAAAACTGATAATATTAATAAAATTGTTATTTTTCACTTTAACCCAAAATCAACTATTTTAGAAAAAAAATATTAAAAATATTTTTACATGATTATTTCAAAAAATAAATCCATTTTATAAATTTAAATATATAAAATAAATAAATTTAAATTTTTAAAAAAATATTAAATATAAGGAAAAAAAATTCTAAAAAATTACCTTTTTAAAATTTGAGTGTTCATAATATCATTTCATATCAATTTTGAATTAATTAAGTGTTAATATATTATTTAAAATGTTTAAATTTTACACCTTATCATAAACATCATTAAAAATTGGACTATTTATAAAAATATATTATTCACAATAAAATCTATTTTCTAAAAATAACTCGTTTTACCTTAAAATTAATTTATCATCATTTATAACTATTTGGTAATTAATATATGAATGATTATTATTTTATTTTACATGTATAGAAAATTATTTCTAATAATTTTAATACACTAAATACATGGATTTCTGTTTCAATTAAAATAAATAAAATAAAACAATTCTTGTAAACAAAACATTTATGTTCAACCAAAAATTGATATAATAGTATTAATTGTCTTTAATTAACCATTTAAAGGATTTTATTATTTAGTTTTATTAATTATTACTTAAATTCTATCATTAGATTTTATTAATATCATTTTTAAAATTTAATATATTTAATGAGAATTTATAATTCAAAAAAATTGTTCAAAACTACCCCTTAAGAATCAATTGTTTTTTCTAAAGTGAATTTGACCCCTTTTATATTACAAACCTCATTTACATAGTAAACTCATTTAACTATATTATAATGTGTTCCATTTTTTGTATTAGAAAATAATTTTTCTCTTAAATTATGTGTTGTGTGCATCATAAGATATTAAATGCAATGAATTTATTTTAAAATAAAATATATTCTAAAATCGTAGGACGTTACGTTCTCCCTTAATTAAATAAATTTATTCCTAAAAATATTATCTCATGTTTGATAAACTAGAGTTTAAAAAATTTTCAAAATTAATTTCAAGGGGTGTAATAGGACTTAAAAACCCATTAATTTAAAAGGATCCCCAATAATGTTACCTCTAAATAGAGTAAAAGATAAGGAATATATAGTAAAATATAAATATAAATAAGTGGAATGAAATACATTTTAGTCTTTTTTGAATCATTTTAAGGAAACCACATTGATAACATTTCCTTTTGAAAATAACATTAATGATTATTCTATGACTCAGAAAAATATCATTTCCCAAATATTTATTATACCTTTAATTTACCAATATGATATTGATACTTATAATTGATTTTATAATGTAATACATTGATAGATGATTTATATTTTCTATATAAGACTTGATAGATTTATATTTAAATTACTTGAGTCTAAGTAATTATTTTACCCTCGAGATATAGAATAAGTGAAAATATACATACTTGATTTATTTCCATACCATTAGAATAAATTAATCATTTGGTTGTGTTTCAAGAAATTTTTTATCTTTACTTCATATCACATTATAAAAAGATAATTAACCCTGAATATTTTTTCTTTCTTTAAGCACAAAAATTAAAGTTAAACGGATTATAAGATCCAAAAAAGGGTCAAAATGTATTCCTCTAATTTTAATCCACAAACCATATAAAAAAATTTTATCACAAGTTAATATAATATCCAATATGGATAAATTTTCATAAAAATTATTACATTAATCCTAAAATAACCAAAATTAATACCCAAAGTTTGTCGTGTCCCAGATCATCTCACCCTATAAACAGTAACTATAATGGTTGGAAATAAATCTTCTAGAGAAGCTCCCCATATTTTATAGTCTTATAAATAATATTTAGGGATTGGGTTATGTCTGGGGGAAGACTATGACCTCATATTAAAGTAAAAACCCAAGGAATTAACCAAAAAAAAGTTATAGCAGTAAATAATCATAGTGTTAAAGAAATAAAAATAATAATTATGAAATAATAAATGAAATTTAGTAAATGACCGAATGGTCATGTCATACATACAATACTTATCAATCACTGGGATGATCACATATACTGGATTACATAAAGGAATGGAAATAAAAGTACATGGATATACTGCTAACTCTAAGATAAACCACATAGTCATTCTCTATGACACTATCTAGCTACTCTAACATGATCATAAGAATCCACATGTGCGGATCCAACCTATCAAGAAACCCTAGGCCTCATCACTAACAATAATTTATCGATTGTCAGCCTGAAATAAAACATAAGGACTCCATACACACTGAGTTTCATGTAAATTGTGTGAGAAATAAATCTCAATATGAAACCCCAATGATGAACCTATAACTAGCTTCCATAAGTGCATTATCATGAAATATTCTCATCCTAGTCGAGACACAACTGAAAAAAATAAATAAAGTTAAACCAAATTCGATCCCTAGGCTCTTTAATATATTTACTATGTATTCAAGGAATGAGGCATTGATCAATATGTTTCACCTCTCCATACATGTATAAATTTTTTTATCCTTGGTTTTTTGACCCTCATAGATGATACCTTCTTCATCCAACATTAGAAATTTCACTAAGCATTTACTTTATATAACTAAAACCAAGACCTGAGGTATGTAACCATGGAATCCATGTATAACAGTGGTCAAGTATTATATAATTCCATGTATCCTTTAATACCATCAATATAATTCCTTATAAATAATCCAATTATCGATTAAGGAATAATATAAATCCAATTTTATTATGAGCCTTTCCAATGAATTCTATGGCATGAACTCAAGTATCACTCAGGGCATATGTTAATTTAATATGTCATATAATCCAATCCATGTAATTTTGTATAAGGAATCTAAGTTTCGATAAATGCATTATATGATCTCATCTTACATATGATCTCATCCAAGGAATTTCTTATTGGAATCTAAGTATTTCTCAAGGTGTAATATTATTTCAAATTTATAATGTTTCTATCCAAATAATTCCATTTAATGATTCCAAGTATCGAACACAATATCATACAATTCCATTTTTCCTGTGATCACATCCAAGGAATTTCAAATTAGAATCAATTATCCATCAAGGAATCTTAATCTACACCCCAAGAAGTACCTCTAGTAATCCTAATAATATAACATTCAAACAAGAGGTCTAAGAATTTAGATCCTAGGATGTACGATTGGGAATCACTGTAATAATATTTCATGGTGTCAGGCTCATCATTCAAATTCCATAAAGCATGTATGAAAATCATACCTACATATATAATAACCATGTTAAAGAATAAATAAAAGTGTGATGGAGATTGAATTCATAAACCAAAAACTATCGTATAATCCCATTATTCGTATAAGTTTGTTATAGGTTCTAAGACAACGCCTGATACCATCCCCACCCAAACCCCTGAGGTAATAGCTCAGGGTTGGTCAATCATTGGGGCACCCACACGGGTCCCCTACATCAATACACTGGATATAAATCATCCTCAGGGTCCTTTAGGTCCCTATATAAATAGGAGAATTCGGTATGGATCCCTCATTCCATGATTACAGTCTTAGGTTAACACCCAATGCATCCAAAAATTATTTCCCATGGAATCGTAATAAGGGTAGCATTGTCTTGTTGGCTATGTAGGGTCTTGTCTCTAAGGAAACTATCTAAATATTTTTCATGAGTAAATCTCTTTTCCAATATATTTTTGGAATAGTATACACACCCAAACCATTATTATTATAACTATGTTTTATCCATGTAGACCTATATAACTGATAACATGCCTTATTGATCTAAGAATCCCCTTCAAAGAGGTTTGGATGAAACTTAGTTACATGAAGGGAAAATGAATGAAACTAGAGAATGCAGTTTGTTAGTGACCTCAAGGATCATCCATTTAAATTAAACATTTAATTAATTAAACATCTCATTTAAACAAATTAAAAAGGAGTCATAACTCTCAGTTTAGAGCCTTATAACACACCTACTACACTAAAAATTCATCAGTGCTATATGGTAGGTACAATAGACCACCAACCTTTATAAAGATCTCTTTTTATTTTCCATATTCCATTAGTTGTTTTCACAGTTCTTCTAACGTCATATGATATGTATAGGGTAATGTATCAAATAAACCACATGAACTTAATTAATTATTTTTAAATCATAATTAATTAACTAATCTAAACAAAAAACAATTAAACAACTTGAATTAAAATGGAATAAATTCCAAAACCTCACCAGCCAACCACACTACACTATAACCATGAAAACATTCTTTCCAATAACTCATGATGGATACAAAACCTTCAATCAGGGATAATCACAAAATAAAATCATTAAAAAACCAAAAAAAATTTTAATTTAGGCTTTAAATCTTTATAAAATTCACCAATGTGATGTACCTCAACCAAATGGAATGTGGTGACATAAAAATTTCCTCTCTGGTTATAATATTCCATAGATGGTAAAAATACCTATCACCAGTATCCAATTGAACCAATATCTATTGGAATAGATAATAAAAACCCTAATTAGAGTATCCAAACATAAGGGAAGGAGGAGAAATCACAAAGGAGGCCAACATAGTTGAAGGTTTACCTCATGGATTCTGACACATCTAATGGCACTCAATTCTAACCAAGAATAAGGGTGATATCCCATGGAGTAAGGGAGAAGAAATAAGGAACACAAGGTGGAGTTAATGGGTAAAATTATGGAGGAAAATTGGGTAAACTCATTGAAGGTTTAGAGGGGGAAAATTGTAATGTTACCCCTTTTAAGGAGACAAACAATTTGTTCTTGTGTTTTTATAGGCTATGCGTTAACCATGAACCTCCTCTATCCAATTAAGATGCACCTAATACTGTTATTTTTATGGTTTCTCATATCATGTAGGGATATTGTGGTTGTAATTGTCTCAACCCATCCATCTTTCATGGTTTAAGTTCATAGTTTAATAGACCATGCACCAACCGTGCGACATGTCTATAGTAAATTAAGTACCCCCACACAATCTTCCCTAGGCTACTGCATAGTTTCCCAACCTGTGTACTAATGAAAATTTGGCCACACTGTTACACTAACCAGTCACCTACCATGAACCCTACGATACATTTTAAAAAAACTCAAACTCTAGGCCTTGAACCAAAAAATAATAATCTTGAATCTACTTTTCTACTATCCAAGCCTCATTCCACATATAAAAAATTATTTATAAGAATTATTGCCTTCTAATTTACATTCTAATTCTTTAATAAAAATTTGACATATCAAGTAATTGAAAATTTAATTTCTTTCTAAAATTTCCATCTAAAAAATCATGGGATATTAAAAAGTTCCATATAAATCATTCCATAAATAAATAAACTTTGTAATCTTCAAAATATTCCATAAAATATTTGAAACCCAAATATTTGAATGATTTTATCACATATTCTTCCAAAATCAACTTAAAATTTTTCTATAAAAAAAATAAATAACTCATAAAGTTTCATAACAATAATGAATATTTCTTAGTCATATATTCTAAAAATTATACAATGTTTTACTAAAAGACCCTGAATCTCTACAAAAAAATCATATATTATTCAAAACTCCAACTCAATGTTTATTCCTCAATAAATATTAACCACTTTGACATAAAATCTCATACAATCCAAATAATTTCCCATTTACATTGATTCTTATAATATTCCCCAAAATATAGTGAAATTATTCCAAAATAAATTTAACTACCTAATCCCAAAATCATATGTTTTATTCCCATCATTATATATATTATACAACATATGTTTACAAAAATATAAAAACCCTTTATCCCAATTAATCACAAGTATTTCAACATCACAGAATGTATTAACCCTAAAGGTTGTCTTTACCTTATATCCTTTCTCCCCAATATAATAACATTCTTACCAAATAACATGTACATTATATCATATGATAAAAATAAGGGTTTCATATATTTCAATCATCTATTAAAACCTTAAATTAACTCAAAAATATCATTAATCGCCTTAAAAGGTCATCTATACATTTGAATTTCTCGTCAACCATCAGTTTATCAACCCTTAAATGAAGTACCACTAAATCATAACTCTTGAAACATTATATATAGACACATGAATCATTAAAATTTCTTTATAAACTGATAACAAATATTTATCCTCTTATACCTTAATAGTTCCATCCTATAATAAAAAATAAATAATGTCCTAAGATTCATCAATCTCAGTCTAAAAATGTTTCCAACATTAAACATAATCAGAAATTGAAAAATAATTTATAAATTTTAACATTATTAATAGTTTATTTATATTCATATGTATGAATTTTTTAATACTTTTATTCATATGTTATTTTTTATCCCTTTCTGATTCTTTCTTCCTTAGGAATCCATTTTCATAGTTCCCAAACTCCCCACTATTAAAGCATTCAGTAGATGCCATAGGATGAAATTTGTTTCCCCATATTGTGATGAGTAAACTAATAATTTTTCCTCATTAATTTATTAATATATTCTATTATAATACCCAAATTTTTTATGATGTGGATATATATAAATAAATTTAATTTCTTTGATATATTTTGTTACATGCATTACTCAGTTTAAATGAACTGAGATATACTGTTAATATATTATTACTTAATGTGATAGTTATTACCTTGATTTTTGATTTTAAGGTATGAATAAAACTAAATAAATTATTGAAAACAAATGGTTTATGTATATATAAAATTAATTCATTAGTTATCACATAATTAGAAATGAAAATAAAAATAATTTGAAAATAAAAGATATCCTTTTCTAAAAAAACTATTTTTATGCACGTAATGTGTTTTTATATTAATAAATTAAATTAAACTCAATTAGTGTAAGATTTAAATGAAATATATATATTATATAATCAATAAAAAAAATTATCATTCCTTTAATTTTTTTAGTCTTGGGATAGGAATAAAATGAGATTTATTTTTTTTAAAGTGTTTTTCGAAAAAATAATTTTCATTTCATTTTGAACAATTTATATAAAATTAATTTCCCCACCTATAGAAATTAAATTTTGAGAAAAAATTTCGATATTTTGAATCAGGATTCCCAAATTTGGTAAATATGTCCCTTTTATTTTTAGGCATTATGAATAACAAATTTGGTAAATTTTTCACCTCTGTAAAGCGTAAATCAGGTTAAGCTAGGTTAAAACTAAATGTTATGGTCACCATTTAGAATTTAAATTTTTATTGGATGAATATAATTATAAAATTATCCCTTTAGGAACAAAATTAACTTTTTTAAGGGAAAAATATCTATGGAAATGAAGAATATAATATTTAAATCAAAGAAAAGTTCAAAATTTCACTCTCTTACTTTTAAATATCTATTATCTTTTCACATAGAGAAAAAAATGTTATTAAAGAATTATAATTGTTATTTTAATAATAATGAAATTATTTTTAAGATGGTAATTTATTTTTAATTTTTATTAATTATATAATTACTTTAAATTCTTATACAATGCAAATACATTATTTCTTCAATTAATATAAAATTAGAATAGATGATTTTAAAAAATATTAAGAGTAATATAATTTTATTTATTTATAGTTTTGAAAAAATGTATAGATTAATTTAACATATTAGTGTATTTTTAATGTATTATAATCATATTAAGTCATTTTTTGGGTGTCTTTAGTGTCTGGTTAAATGAATAGTTTCAAAATGACATTAATGATATTTTATGAAACAAAATTTATTGGGTTATTAAAAATCATTAAAATCTTTAAATAGGAAAAGGATTATAAGATATGATATAAAATGTCCTTCCATTTCAATTTATTATATAATTTTTACCTTATATGTAATATTATAACATTTTATAAGTGAAAACGATGTTACTGTGGTTAATGTAAATATAGGTTAACTAAGGGGTTAATCCAAAAGGTGAGGTTTGAAACACCACATAAACCTATAAAAATTTAAGTAGATGATGGTATTTAAAAAAAGTACCCCAATTTTGAATATTTTTCTGTTTTGAATAATTTTTATATAGAATGAATTTTTCATATATTAAACTTTTTTTAAGTTACAATAGTGACCCTCCCCTCGCTTATAAAAGGGCACCCCTTTTTTCTCTTCTTTACACCACAATGAGCATTATATCTCAAAAAAACATATAAAATTATCATAAAATAATACTTATCCACATTTTATATGTTTCTTTTTTATCAGAAGTCCAACCCTATGATCCTTAATAGGAGATCCAAATGAGTGCTTTTAAAGAAGAGGTAATTTTATTAATTGATAACTTTCTTTTTTAATTCTTCTTTTACCTCCATTAAATCTATTGTATTTATAATAAAATAGTTACTTAAATTCACTAAATAAAATTATATTTTATTATTATTTATCAACTACCATTATTCAACTTATTTCTCATATAATGGGGAGTGAAATAATCACTCCTGTCTATGTATGCCTTACCATCTCCACATAATGATGTAGATCATTTTTCAGCACCATATTTTATATATGGGAGTTATGAAATGGTTTAATATTTATATTTGATATCAAAAAACATAATTATAATTATAGATTTATAATATCATATCTATTTTCTTACATAATATTGATTTTGAAAATGATAAAGGCGTTTGTGCGTATCAGTGCATCACCACTACCATGAAGTGATGTGATTAGTTTTACATTTTCTCTTTATGTGGATAGTAGTAAGGATGAATATGATGAATATATATGATTAATATGATATAATAATTATTCCTTTAAGGGGAATTATTATTTAAAATTATTTTTTCCCATCCATCAAAAGGTGAAAATAGCATTCATGCATATGTATGGCCTACCGTATCCATGAACTATGTAATTCAATTTTTTATCACTAAATTTTATAGACGACTCCAAATATATATATATATATATAATGGATATATATGATATTTATATCATAATTAAAATTATTTATATTATGTAACCAAGATAAAAGTACATTTACCAAGACAGATAAACTAAAACATGCATGAAAAGTGTAGCAATTATCACCTAGAACAATGATTTTAATAAAGAATTGTGAATAAACATGTGATAAGATGTTATAAACAAATATTAGAGTGTATGATAAAAATATTTATGGTTATTTAATAAATTTAAAATAAATATATTTTTATTTTATATTATTTGTTAATGATCGTGAATAAATATGATACATTAATTAAGGGTTTCATGTTACAATATCATTATTCATAAAGATTTTTTATAATTATGTTTCTGATGATGAAATGTCCTAATCTGCCTCTGAATAATCTCATAAATTTTTTTCTCTAGTGTTTGTTTATTTAGATTAAGTATTTTAATTTCATTTTACTCTTTTTAATTACTTAATAGAGTGAAAAAATATTTTTTAAGGAAAACTAACTTCGTTTTATGATTCAATCGGGAATTGTATTATTCCGTGTCGATGTTTTCTAAAAATGTTGTAAATTTTTTTATCAAATGATTCTTTAAATTTAATTTTCACCCAAGTTTTATTTTCTTACGAAATCATTAGAAATTAATCTACATTTCCTTTTCTAAATGAGGTAATTTTGATATTTTACCAAAAATGGGAACGAAATTTTTATTTTTTTGTATACAGAAATAATTTTGATTCCCTATCATTGTGAATGAACAATTAATTGAAGATTCCAATACTAGTTTCTAAGGTTCTTTTCAAATAAAATTTTTTCCTTAATATTTTAGAAGTTTTTATATTTTAAATAATTTCATTCAAATTGGATAGCGTATTTTCCTCAAGAAATAATCAAAGTGATATTTTAAGAGTATTTTCATCTAAAATGACATTATTTGATGTTACTTATGATTTAATAGGTATATCATAAATTATACCATCCTTATTCTTTCTCTGAATGGTTGATGATTATAATGATAGGAATTTAATAAAACTCCTTCATTTTATAGGGGTTATGTTATGATGAATTTATTAAATGTTTATGAAACCCATTTCTTTCCCATGTGTAATTCCATGATGAAATATTTATGAAACCCATTTCTTCTTCATAGGTTATGATATGATGAAATAGTTATGATCTTATGGCACACATCTGTATGATATTCATTATATTATAGGTGGTCCCAAAATTATATAGCCCTCTAATTCATTGGGTAAACATGGATATATCATGATATAAATAGGATCCGAATGGGGAGTGACCCCAATTTAGTAAGTAACTCTATCCACTATGATAGTCTTGGGGGTGAAGCTTAACTTCTATGATGGAATGGAGAGTGAACTCAATTCACTATGATAGTATTGGCAGTAAGCCTTCACTACTGAGGAAATGATATTATAAGGTATTGATTATTTCAAAAATATATGCCTTATTTCAATGTTACTCTCTCATGGATTATGATATTAATTCCTTTATTATTCATGTATTATAAACTTCCATGATGTATTCCATGAATCAAGACTATGATCTTTGATATACAGCGTATGGTTTTTAAATTTTATTCGCTTGTTCCCATACCCTAATTCACATGTTATGCTTTAGTGATCTTTGATATATCACTTATTTACCCTTGTTGATAATCTAAGATCACCCTTTACTATATTTCCTTTTCCATGGTTATGATGAATTATTTTAAGTATGATATGTCTTAGAAGGGTACAAATTTTGAAGAAATAAGTGGGAGATGGTGGAGTTAAATTTTGAATCAGTTGTTTTTATATCCTTGTTTTCAAAGATACTAGACCAATATGATTCTGGAAAATAATGGATTGTTATTTATTTAATATTAATTTAACAATATGTTATATTTATGTATGAAAATTACGGGTTATTATACTTGATATCATAGAAACTTTTAGTTACCATTAGAAACTTGAATGATAAAACATTAGTGAGAACCCAATGATGATTCTAAATATAGGATAATATCCAAAAAAATTGATACTAATCATGGATTACCTAAGTAAAATATAAGTTTTCATAGATTAAAAAGAATATGTGATTATTTAAACATAAAATAAATGATTTTTCATGATAATGTGGTTTACCACTGTGATTAATATTTCTCACACTATGATTTTTGGTTTTATCCAATGGTTAAAACCTGAAAGAATCATGTTAATGATGAATGTGATAAAAATGTAATCAACATCCTATTTAGAAAACAAATTTTATGGGAGATATAATAAAAAAACTCATTATCATTATTATGCAACTCTATCAAGTTATGGTGCATGATATGTTTCCAAATGAGAAAAATATAGAACAGCATTATGTTTATTCCTTTATGAGGTAACACCCACCTTATTTTTTGGGTTTTATAATAAAATAATTACTAATTAATGGATTAATACCACTAAAAAGATATTTTCTTGTCTCCAAATTTCAGAATTAGAAAATTTTATTTTGGTTGTTTATCTTCCGTATGGTGAATGTTATCAATGGTGGAATATTGTCAAGAACATAAGGAAAAGTGAAGAAATTGACTCCATGTAGTGGTATGAGTTGAAGATATTATTTTTAAATAAGTATTTTCCTCATATTCTTCATAAAAATAGATTAATAATTCCTTAAGATAAGGTAGAAATATGATTAATATTACAGTTTTTATGAGGAAACTTTTACAAGACTTGTGAGGTAAACTTTTAGTATTATCATACAACCTAAAAGAAGGGTTTATCTATACTTTAGTGTAATAAAACAAATTACCTGTAGGTATTTGTCCATAAAATAATTTAGTAACTAAGAATTAATAATTCAATGTGTTATAATAGTGTAAATGGATATTGGAGTTACCAATATATTTCATAGTTATGATAAGAAGAAAATACAGAATTAAAATTAAATTAAAAAATTCATTGTGAGAAGAATATTAACTTTATTTTATGATTGATGTCTAGAAAAAACATGGTTAAAATTCTATTAAGTGGATTAGTAAATATTTTAAGTGTGGAAAGGTACTTTATTGGGAAATATAATATCATAGTTATGGGAAGAAGTTAGCTAATTATGGAGGAAAATAATCATATAATATACCACCAACAATCTAATGATTCAAATACAAGGAGTATGGGAATAATGCTTAAAAGTTCTCACACCTAAAATTTTATGATGATAATTAACAAGAGAAAACTCTTAATCCTAGGGAAAAAGGGAAATATCATGTGATAACTATTTCAGATGTGGAGTATGATAACAAAGTGGTAAAAATTACACTTACCAACCAATGAATAACTACTAATATCTTATTTTCTTGGGGATCTACACACTACTTTTTATTTTAAGAATTTATTAAGGGTATCACAATACCACATCAATGGTTTTGTATTGATTTAGCATTGAAGATGTCTAATGGCACAATGATCACATCTCTAGTCTATAATTCTTCTCTAATTGAAGTGTGTGTGAATATGCTTCTTGAAAATATTTTTATTCTCTCTCTAGTTTAATTTCATGTTATTTTTTTAGGGATAGTATTTTGTTACATAAATTCCTCATTAATTTCCCTGTAAAGGAAGCCACATTTTAAATTCCAAACAAACCTATGATTTTTTATCAATAGAATGCTAAATATTAACTTCCAATGTAAATTTCTTCCATTGTATGGGTTTTAATTACTATTTAATAGGGGTATTTATATCCAATAGTCAGGGAGAAACCTAACTTCATTGATATTTCTATTACGTAGGATTTTGTTGATTTATATTTGGAATATTACCAAGTCTACCACTAAATTGTAAAGTTGATTTCTTAGTTGAATAGATACCTGTTGTTACACCAATTTCAAGAAATCTATATAGAATATACCAAATTGAGTTGGAGGGATTTATGAATAACTCCAGGAGGATATTTATAAATAATTAGTTCAACGATGTTTTTTATCTTAGGGTGAAAATTTTATTTTCATTAAGAACATATATTTATCAATGAAAAGTTTCATTGATTATCAAGAACATTACAAGATCAAAATCAATAATAAGTATCATCTTCCCCATATTGATTACTTGTTTGACTAACTACATGGAGTTAAATACTTTTCCAAGATTTAACTTCATTTTGGATATAATTAATTTAGGGTTAATAAGGAGGATATAACTAATATAGAACATCATACAATTTATAGGCTCTATGAATTTATATTAATGTATTTTGGTCTTACTAATTCCCCCACTATATTTTTAAATTTAATGAATAAGTTCTTTAGATATTATATTGATCAATTTTTGGTGGTATTTATTTGTTGTATTATTATATATTCAAATATAAAAGGAGATCATGAAGATTAATTGAGGATTGTTTTAAAGACTATAAGGAAAGAGAAGTTGTTTGAAAATTTTACAAAAAATGGATTTTGTCTACAAAATGTTTCATTTTTTAGATCATATAATCTCAAGTGAAGTTATATTAGTGGATAAATAAAAAATTGAGGTTATAACACATTTTCCTAGACTAAAAACTATAAATAAATATCCATATTTTTCTTTTTTAGGGATATAATTGAGGATTTATAGAAAATTTATCATGGATATCTAATTCACTCACTAAGTTAACTCGGAAGGAATCCATGTACCTTTAGATAGGTGAATGTGGGGTAAATTTTAAGTAACTAAATAGAAGGTTAGTCACCACACCTATTCTTATATTACCGTATAATATATAATGATTTGTAATCTATAGTGATGTGTCAAATAAGGGACTGTGATTCATTCTCAGGAAGAACGATGTGGTTAAAGATTATACCTCACGAAAATATAAGGTTTATGAGAAAAATTTCCCAACTCATTATTTGGAGTTTAATGTGGTAATTTTTTCATTAAATATATGGATACATTATATTTATGGAGAAATATGTGACATATATATATATATCATAAATATTTAAAGTATATATTCACTTAGAAATAGTTAAATATGTTCCATAGAAGATGGTTGAAGTTGATTAATGTTTATGACTGATCAATACATTACCACTCCAGTAAAGATAACAAGGTGGAATATTCTATGAGTCGAAAGAATCATACAAGATTATCTATGATGATGATAAAAAAAAGATCTAATATCTTTATATTTTAAGATGATGGATATAGAAATCTTGATGTAAAGTGATAAATATTGTTTTCTCAAATGATTATTAAACTATCTATCCATGTAAGGATTGAAGAGGAATAGAAGGAATTTGTGGAATTTTAGAAGAATATCAAAAAAAATCATGTGTTTAACCTTGATTATGATGAAATGATATTTTTTTAACCATTTATGTTTCTCTTGAACACCAAATTTTAATAAGGGTCTATTGGGCGAAGCTCATTGTTCATCATTCTCTATTTATCTTAAAATTTTGATGATTTGTAGATATTTTAAAGAGTATTTTTTGTGAGATTGACTAATGAGGAATATTGAAAATTAAGTATCATGGAGCATGGTATTTAAACATGTTAGGGTTAAGAGATATATTTTTAAGGTGATTTTATAACCATTACCCATATAAGAATGAACTTTGTAAAACAACACATTATATTTTATTATTAGACTCCAAAAAACATCTACAGTCTATAATTATATTTGGGTTATAGTTGATCACCATATGAATTCTCCACACAACATTGTTATCAAATAATATTTCTATCCTGATCAGAATTGTAGAATACAAATTAAATAAGTGGTAATGTTTCATAGGTTACCACATTCTGTTGAATCTTATCATGATTATAGATTGGCCTTGAAATTTTGGAAAAGTTTTTAGTAGGATCAAGATATATTGTTGAGTTTTTTTACTTCTTATCATCCTTACATATATGGTCTGTCTAAGGGAAAACATAAAACCCTATATTATGTGATTTTATCATTTTATATAGAATTCATAGAAGGTTCGGATCAACACCTTCCTCTAATAAAGTTATCTTACAATAACAAATTTCACTCATGAATTTATATGTCTCCTTATGAAGGAATCTATATAAAGAACTTCATAACTTCAATGTACTAGGAAAAAGTTAGAGAAATAAAGATATTGGGATAAGATATAGATGATGAAATTTGGATAAATTTGAAATTATATAGTATCACATCAAGGAAACTGAAATTTTATAGAAATTGTATGTTGATAATCATCAGTGATATTTGGAGTTCAAATTTAGTGATAAGGTGTTTTAAGGAATTTCTCAGTGGAAGAAGTGTATGAGATTTTTAAATAATGTAATATTGATCTATAGGTATATTTTCCCCTTAGATATTCTTGATTTGGTAGGGACGTTAGCTTATTTATTGGTGCTTCAAAAGAATCTACCTAAACATTATGATGTGTTCCATGTCTCTCTCATGAAGAAGTATATTTGTATCATCCAGTTTTAGGTAAATTTCCCTTTATTTATTTACCTTGATATTATAAAAGACATGGTTTATTTTTTAGGGGGGTTATAAGAGGTTTATACATGTTTTTGAGGTGTTTCTATAGTTTCACAATTCGTACACAATTATTAAAAACAACACAACGCCTCTAGGAAACCATGCAAGATGTTTTGAGAGTAACTGGGCAGGTGCATAGTTGGGGAATGGTTTGGCTAAACCATGTGAGTGCCCATGGGAAACCATGAAAATTGAAACAAATATAAAATCATAGTTGGATCATGGCTTTTATAATCAAATGATCCAACCATGGGAGGTGTGTCCTTGAGATAGTATCAATACACGGTGGCATGTAGTTTTCCAAACATTGCAGCCTAACCCTATGGTGTGTAGTTGAATCCCTAAATCTTGTGGAAAAATTTTAAATTAACTCTTTAAATCCTATTTAATTTACTAATCCCTCAATATCCTATATTCCTTTTTCTCCTTATGCTTGACAGATTATCCCCTTCAGTTAGAAAGTAATTCTTAGTTGAATCAATGTGTGTTGGAGATCCGAATTCGATAGTAAGTCCTCATTATTTACCATTACTCTTTTATCTATTCAAATAATCTCTCTATAAATCATATATCTAGTGCAATATGGATAAATATATATTATATTATGTTACTATTTATGAGATATGATCAGATCTACTGAATGGATAAATATCCAAGCCCAAATCTAGAGTTTTGTAGTATATTTAATAATTTTTTACAACCATTGAGAGGTAGTTGGATTCTCTCTCATCTCTACTTGACATAGAACTTAAAGGATTTGTTTTGGTTATTTTTTTTCTTAAAAAATGAAAACCTTGTGTGATTTTTAAAGAAAATATTGTTTTGGTTATGGAATGAAAATTAAAAAATCAATGGATTTTGGAAAAACTAAATTTTTTTAATTTAAAAATGATGGTTTTCAAATTTTGGAATAGTTTTCATGATTGCATGTTTTTTGATATAATAATTTCAAGAAATAATTGGGGTTTATGGTAAATTTTTTGGTATAGGATTTGGTATACATGTTTTCTATGAATTTATTCTTTCTATGTGACCATGTATAAGTGGAATATACCATTGTGGTGCAAGGACATGACCCAAGATTTGGGGAATATTTCATTAGGCTATAAGGAGATTTAAAAGCAAGTGATGACTAGGTGGATGGAATAGAGACTACTCTTGAGTATGGGACTGTCACTTAGAATTCATCGGTGTGTGTATCTGTGTTTGGAGACATTGTAATGTGTATGAAAAATAACATGAAATGGGTTTTAAACTTGATAATTTTTTCCTTTGAAAATTGTTAATCGTTTTTATTTGATAATTTTAAACAAATTTTAAAATATTATTTAGTATTTATTCTGACAAGTTTTTTCCTATTGAATTAAGTTGAGAAGTCTTTAAGAAGATATTATTATGTTTATACTCACCCCCAGCTTCAGAACTTCAATGCTTTTGTATATGTGATCTATCAAGACACAGGTAATGGAAATGTATCATATTTATCTAGTGATTTTTCTTGATTCTACGGGCATAGCATATCATGTTGAAGCTTAGAGCTCAGTCGGGTGCTGATTTTAATTATATCATTTCGGTGTCTTTGGGTCTAGGATTCTCTTTGTAGTTTCTAGTTATTTTCATTTATTTCTACTGGTACTCTGATATTATTGTTTAAAATTTAGTATACTTTTGGTTCTATTATTTTTAACACATTATATATAATATATGATGTTTATTTTTTATGATTAATTAGGTTATTAATATTTTAAAAGGGTAAAAACATCTTCAATCATTCTTGAATCCCTTGTCATATTTTATAGCCTCTTGTGTATTGGGAATGCTACCTAAGTCTAGTAACTCTCCCATCACTTTTCATTTCACTAAAGAAGGGTGGGATATTACAAATGGAAATATCTTTGATTTTTCCTTGAGTTGGGTGGGTTTTAAGGAGATAGTAATTTGATAACATGAAATATATAGTATACAAACACATATCTTACCATTTTATATTGAACATCAAGTTACCAGGGAAGTTTGGGTAAAAATATTTTGATACACTTCTAGATGTTTCTTCTCATAATCTTCATGGTTTTAGACAATAAATATCGCATATCATATATTTATATTAAATATTTCCCATTATTACTACATTGTTCATTCTGAATTAATAATTTTTGAAAGGGTAGAATAAGTTTTGAATTTTGAAAATGGTTAAAATGGTTTGAGTTTGTAGACAATAGTGTGGTATTTTCAAAAAAATAGTTTTACAATGGTTAGATTTGAAAATTTATTATTTTGATATGTGTTGATATGGTAAATTGGAAATACTATGCCTTAATTTTCTAGGGAGTGATTCTAAATGAATTTTTGTTCTGTGTGTAGAAAATGGAACTAGTTAGGCATCATAAGAATCAAGTAAAAGTGGTTTCTAAAAATGAAATTACACATAAGCCAATGATGAATCAAAAGTTGTTCCAAAGTATTATAAAGTATTTTTAGGTCATTCCTAGGGGTAATTTGAATTATTATCCTTAACTAGTGGAAAATTCAATTCATTTCTAAAAAAACAACCCATCTTTTTTGGTGATTCTAAACCCGAAAACGATTAAGTCTGGTTGAATAGGATGAATTTAATCTTTTATTTTCTTGTGTCACCATCCAAGATGATATTAATGTTGGAAACATATTTACTGTAGGATCTAGAATGCCCAAGGTGGGATTTAACTATTCAGAATAATGTGTACTGATGCATTACATGGGTCAATTCTAATTCATTATTTAATAAAAAAAATATGTCTTCACACATTTTAGACTGCTAGAACAATGGTATTATTCTATTTTTAGAAACCAAATATCTCAATTACATAGAATTAAGTTAAATTTATGATTCCAGTACACTTATCCAAATAATTTGAAAAAATTTCATCCTTAAAGTCTTGAGTTTTTTATTTGGGGTTGGGTCTAGAAATTCCCTCAAAGATTTTCATTCTTTGTATTATGAAATACACAGAGGTGGTTAATAGAAAAATGTTGGTTAAACGGATATCTAAAGAAATAATATTGGAGGGAGAATGTTTATTTTTTTGGAAATATGTCGGAAATCTATTTTTGGGAATAATAGGAAGAGAGACTCACATTTCAAGTGTGGTGGGATCCTTAGAATTAGACCATGGGATTAGTAAAAATTCCTCCTCAACTGAAAGGTAAGATGGGATGATTTTAGTGTGGTTTTTTCAGGAATTTTAAATGAGACTATACATAAGAACCTAGATATTCTCACAATTATCATTATATATAAAACATTCAGCATTATTATCATAGTTCTCTATATATTAGTTCTAAAATAACATATCATGTTTCTAAGAAATCATATATTTCAACTAGAAAATATCATCATAAAAACTCTCATCCTCAAAACTGAGTGACCTGAGGTTATCTAAGAACATCATGACACCTCAACCTATTCAATCTCAATAGGGTAACAACTATAAAATCATATAAAGTATGTAATTTTATAAATCTTTGAAAGTGATCATGGAGGATAAATAATTTTTGTTGATAGTGAGAGGTAATATTGTTTTGGATTCTACCTTTATAAAATATGTTATTTTTTATGGTCACATCCCACTTGTTTATTTCTACTTGTGTTGTTAATAATTTGGTTTTTCATTTTTAGATGATTCCTTATATTTTTAAACATCAAAATCCTATTAGAAAATTGAGTATTGATCCTTTATGTGTAAATCTTGTTCTATACCTATCGATAGAGATAAGTTTCTTTTGGAATTATCTATTCTTGAGATGGATGCCTATGGATATATTTTGGGTATGTATTTATTAACACTAATAAATGAACACATCAAATATTATATACAAATCATAATTTTTATATCTTTTATGGTATTGAGAATATCATTAGAGGAGATTGGGATGTGAGGGAAAGTATAGTAATAATTTTGGCACTGGTGGATAGAACCATCTCTTATCAATTTTCAGTTCTTACCATTTCATTGGTTTATAACATCAGAAATAGAGACTTTCTAATAATTTTTACTAATTTACTAATTTTCTTCCTAAAAATATGATGGGGTTTCCAACCAAAATAGAATTATAGTTTATCATTGATCTCCATCTAGGGACCAGTCCTATTTCCATACCATATTATAAGATGAAACCAATGGAATGGAAGGAATTGAAATTTTAGTTGGAAGAGTTATCAATTAAATAGTTCATTAGAATAAGTGTGTCTCTAAGGGATTAACGTGTTCTTTTTGTGAAGGAGGTTGATGGACGTATTAGGATTTATGTGGAACATAATATACTTAAACTGGTTATGATAAATAATAAATATCATAGTCTAAGAATCAATGAATTATTTGGTCAATTTAGGGGATCCCATTGGTTCTCTAAAATTTATTTATGTTCATAATATCACAAACTAGGAGTTTTGAATGAGGACATTCTAAAGATAGTTTTCATAAGTAGATACGGACACTATGAGTTTGTGGTTATGCCATTTCTTCTTACAAATGCACCAGACTTCTTTATGGAATTGATGAATAAAATATTTCAATGGTATATATATTTCTTTATGGTGGTTTTTATTAAATATATGTTGGTGTATTCCAGGAAAAAAGTGGATCATGAACAACACATGGATATAGTATGGTGTATCTTGCAAGAGAGTCACTTTTATGATAAGTTAACTAAGAGTGATTTCCAGATAGAAGAGGCATAGTTCCTTGTTCATTTAGTTTCTAAGAAAGATTTTTTGGTACATATAAAAAAGATAGAATCTATGATCTCTTTGGAACCATAGAATAATATCTTTGATATATGTTTTTTCTTTAGATTATCAGTATACTACAGATGTTTTGTACTTGATTTTCCATGTTTGTCCTCCCTGATGATAGCTTTGAGGGTAAAAAGTGTTCCATTCCGATAAAATGATTAATTCTTGAAATCCTTTCAATAAAATAATGTTATACTTACATAATAACCTATCCTTACATTTATATAGTCTATATAGGACTATGTTTACTATTGTGAGACATCGGGATTTTGGTTGGGGTGTATTCTCATTTAGGTAGATATTTTTTTCTCATATTATTAACAGAAGTTATGGATGAATGTGAAAAATAACCCAATAAATAATTTGGATATTTCTGTTGTATTTCATGCCTTAATCACTTTATGTCACTATTTTTTATTGAGAAATTTATAGTGTATATAGATCATAAAATCATTAAGCATATTTTTTCAAAAAAAATGAATCTAATAAAATTAATATTGGTGGAATATATTAAAATGTTTAAATCAAACTTTTTTTATACACTAGGGAAAGTATAAATCCAAATGCTCAGTTGGATAAAAAGGATTCAGATCAATGGCAACTTATGTCAATCATAGTTGACATGCATCTTGATTATGAAGAATAAGGTAATGTTATAGTTTTCTTTCTGGTTTCTCCTACTCTTGATTTTGTTTTTTAGGATAGAAATTTTCAAACATCTTATCCTAAATTTGTTACAAAGTAATCAAAACAGAATAGTGGGAGACCATTGAGGGATGGAAGCTATATGGGAGTTTAATGCTACAGTTTAGAGATCTGAGGGTTATACCTTTGGCTTATCAGGAATGAATTCCTAGTGTCTAAAATCATTTAAGATAAGTTTTTCATCCTGGGATTTAGAAAATGTATAAAGAGTTTAAAGCATCGTTTTGGTGGGTTGGCATAAAAATATATCTTGTATAGTATGACTCGATATACCTAACTTGTTAGTAAGACAATGTAGGTAATCGATGGTCAGCAAGTATGTTTCAATATTTATTGATTCCTTAGTTGAAATTGGATTACATATCATTTGATATTGTAATTGGTCTACTAAGGATGGTTAGAAATATTATTCTATATGGGTGATAGTGCATAGGCTCACAAAGCCAGATCACCTCATCCTTATTCATGAAAATAATATGGTGCATGACTTTTCAAAACTATGTATTTGGGAAAATTTTAAGATGAACATTGACTCAATATCTATTTTATCTTTCAAAGACCATATGTTTACATATCATTTTTTTGTAAATCCATTCATTAATCCCTTGTAATTCAGTTAACCATGATAAATTCTTATCATCTTCAAATTAATGTAAAATATGAAATTAAGATCTAAATGTTTTAGTATATGATTAGGGCTTGTGTAATGTATTTTTTAGGATCATGGAAGTATCATATCCCTTTACTAGAGTTACCAGACAATAAAAAATATCAGGCTTGATTCATATGGCTCCCTTCAAATATCTGTATGGTCTTTTATGTCATTCTCCACTTTGTTGGGTGGAAATAGGTGAGACTTCTGTTATCAGATCAATAATTTTGCAAGAAAAAATAGGGCAAATTTAAATTATTAGAAAGAGAATGTTGATGGATCAAATTTTTTAGAAATCATATGTGGTTCATCTTCATTGGTCATTATCATTTGAGGTAGATTATCATTATTTCTTTAGAATCTCTCCAAGGATTCAGAATCATCATTTTGGTAAGTAAGAAAACTCATCCCCATCCTACATTGGCACTTTTGAGATACTTAAACTCATTATTGATGCTTATTATTGGTTTTAATTATTTCCAAATTTCAGTTCATTGCATTTAATGTCTCATGTATCTAAATTGAAAAGGTATCATCCTAATCCTGACCATGTGATTTGATGGAACCATACTGATCTTGAACCCGATTCTATATTGATTCATGTGCTGGTATGGATTATTATTAGTGAATAGAAGCTCTTGAGAGGGAAAATAATTTGTTTAGTGTTGGTTTTATACTAACATGTTCAGATTTAGGAAGAAAAATCAGAGCGTAAAAAGGTAATATTTAACTAGTGGCTCAATATCATTCAGGACAACAATGGTTTTCTACTTTCCTATGATGGGAAATCCAATTGTAAGGAAAATGAAGCACACATATTTTCATATAAATAACCCTTTATTTATATAATTTAAACTTATATAATATTTTTGTTATGTTTACGAATTTTTTCGGATGCTAGACATGTTTTAAAGGTGTTTCAAGAGGTGCACAGTTCGTGCACAGTAATTAGAAACCATACACCACATCCAGGAAATCGGGAAACATGTTTTTCTAATAACTGAGTAGGTGCATGGTTGGCACATGGATTTGAAAACCTATGTGAGTACCTAAGATAAACTTTGAAACTTTAAATAGAGTAAATAACATGTTTGGTATATGTTTTTTTAATCATGTGAGCCAATTGTGTGAGTTGTGGCCTCGAGATAGTAGCACCACATGTTTGGAACACGATTTTCCAAACCATGTGGTGGATAGTTGGTACCCCAAATTTTTTGTGTCTATTCCGAATTAACTCTCAAACCCCTCTTTAATTATCTAATCCCCCAAGATCCTGAATTCATTATTCTCCCTTAGCTGAAGAGTAGATCTCTTTCGATCCAAAAGAAATTCTTAGAAAAATAAATGCTCTTTTGAGACCATAATTCATCAGTATGTCATCATTCATCACCATTACTATTGGATCTATTCTTTTCCTACATATTGGAACTACATATTTAGTTTTTTATAGATATATCTATGTTCTATGATGGTTTTTTATGAGTTTTTAATTAACCTAATAAAGGGAATAATATCTAAACTCAGATATTGATTTTTTAGTGTCTTTTATCATTTTCACTAACCATTGAGAGGTAGGTGACTTATCTACCATATCTACTTGACTTAGAACTTAACATATTAGTTTCAAATAATTTTTTTCATAAAATTATTTTTAAAACCATGTGTGTTTTGTGATAAAAATCATTTATTGGTAATGGATAATAAATTGGGAAATTTGATGGATTTTGTTAAAACTATAATTTTAAAATTTTACAATGATGGTTTTAAGATAATGTAATGGTTTTTATGCAAGAATTTCATTTGATAAAATTATTTGAATAAATACTTCATTTTTATGTGAAATGGTTTGGTATGGGATTTAGCATACATGTTTGGTATGAGGTTATGCTTTTGATGTGACCCTAAATAAGGGTTTTATACCATTGGGGTATAAAGACATGACCCAGGATATGGGGCATGTACCATTGGGGAACATGAAGATCGGTCACCTAGATATGTCTTGGTGGATGTATGAGAGACTTCTCATGAGTATGGAACTATCACTTAGCATGAAAGTGTGTGTGTGTGTGTGTGTGTGAAGAGAGATACATGGGAATGTGTATAACAAATAACATGAAAATGTTTTAGAATTTGATAATTTTTCCTATGGAAATTATTTATTGTTTTTTTATGAAACATTTAAACTACTTTTAAACTATTTTATATAAATTATTCTAAAAAAATCCTAGTGTAATGAGTTGGTATGTTTTTGGGGAACCCCTAATTGGTTTATACTCACCCACTGCTTGGTAAATTTGGTGCATTTTTGGATTTCATCTATCATGAAATAGGTAAAAGAAAGGTATCATATTTCTCCAGAGATGCATCTTGATTATATCGGTATAGAATATGAAGTTGGAGCATGGATATTGGTTGGGTGTGGCTTGGAATTATGTCATTTGGGTGTCCTTGGGTCTTGGAGTCTCTTTGTAGTTTTTTGTTATGGAATTTTATTTCCATTATACTATGATATTGTTGCTTATATTTTTATATAGTTTTGGTTGTATTTTTTATTCATACATCTTATAGAGGATTGGATGTTTATTTTTTATGGTTAATTGGGTAGTTAATTTTCGAAAAAGGTAAAATCATCCCCCATCATTACTGAAGTTCATATCATTTATTTTCTTCCTTTGGTGTCTTATGGATGCCACTAAAGGTAGGTAACTCCCCCATCACTTATCAAACCAAAGAGGACGGGAGGGATGTTATAAATGGTATCAACTTTGTTATTTCCTTGATTAGGGTTAGTAGAAATGATATAGGAAATTTAAACAGGAAATTTATAGAATAAAATTATGTAGCCTACCTTTTTATGCATAACATCAATTTACCAAGGATGTCTGGGTACAAAATTGTTGGGAGACACTTCTAGGTGTGTTTTCACTTCATCATTAAGGGTTTAGTCGATCAGGATTTAATATCATGCATTGATAGAAATTAATTACTACTAGGATTGTGTTTTTTATTCTATTTTTAATGATTATTGAAAGTGTAAACAAGTGTTGAATTTTGAAAAACGTTAAAATGATTTGAGTTTAGAGAGAATAGTTTTGGTATTTTGAAAAATGGTTACAAATGTTTAAAATGTTAGGATATTGGAAATGTGTGATTATTATATGGGATGATATGGTATATTGGAAATACTAAGCCATTAGTTTATAGGGATTCAGTGTAAATGAATTTTTTTTTTATGTATATAAAATGGAATTGGGTAGATAGTATAGGAATCGACTGGAAGAGGCTGTTGAAAATGTGGTTGCACTTGAGACATAGGTGATCAAATGTTGGTACAAATTATTATCCAAGTTTCTCAAGACGTAGATAGGGGTAATCTAATTTATAAGCCTTCAAAATTTTACCATTCTATTCAGTTACAAAATCCAAACATGTATAGATTTTTTTGGGAATCCAAACTGGAAAAAATAGATGTCTGGTTGGATATGACGAATCAAATCATTGACTTCCTTGGGATTCTAGATGAGTTAGAAGTCAAGTTTCAAATTTATATGCGGGAGGATATAACCTGGAAATTGTATGATTTATTAGTTTAGGCTAAATATGAACAAGGTATTGTAAGTAAGATTTTGAAGAATTTTTTAATAAACAGTTTTATCCTCACATATTTCATATTTCCAGTTTGAAGCAAGATAATCTCTTAGTAATAGTTTATACAATTAAATTTATGGATTTAGCCCACTTTTTCTTATAATTTTATAAAAAATTATCCTTGAAGTCATGCATTTTTTAGTCATACTTGAGACTAGAAATCTTCACAAAGGTTAAAATTATTTGTATTGCAGACTATACAGAGATGGAATAAGGTAAATGATGGTAGAAAGGGATATATCATGAAATAAGGTTGAATTATAATAGGAAAAGGTGGTAACTCTAATTATTGGATTATTTAGAATAAGGACACCAATTTATAGAGTGGTGGGACTCCTTAAGAACATACCATGGTATCATTAAATAATTCTAATTGATTGAAAAGTAAGACAAGATGTTTTTATTATGGTTCATTCAAGAATATGAAATGAGACTATACAAAACAACTTATATATTCTGACAATTGTAGTAATAAGAGACACCTTAATTGTTATTTTCATAGTTCTCTAAGGTCAAGTGCTAGAGATGCATATCATGTTTATAAAACATCATATATTTCTACTGAACTAGATCCGATGAATAACTCTTTTCATCAGAACCTTGTAATCTAGAGTGATTCTAGGAACACCAGGACTCCTCAACCTATGAAATCTCAACAACGTAATAAATAAAATAGTGTAGCAAGTAATAAATTTTATAGAGCTGAGTAAGTGATCATGGATGATCAATAAGGTCCTTTGACTATGATAGGTTTGATTATTTTTAATTCTAATATTATGAAGGCATTATTTAATATGGGTGTTCCCCACTCATTTATATATTCTCATATTGTTAATCATATGGCTTTTCATGTTGATATTATTCTTTTTATTTTTAAACATTAAACTCCTCTTTTACAAAGAGAGTTTCAAGCCATTATGTGTAAATTGTGTTCTATAACTATCAATGGGACTAAGTTTATTTGTGAAATATATATTCTTGAGATGGATGTCTATGAATTTATTTTGAGTATGGATTTTTTGATATCATTAAATCCTCGCAACTATTATTATAATCAAAGTGTTAATATCACATCTCATGATGGAATCAAGAGTATATTTCAAGTATATTGGTTTGTAAAGACAAGTAGAGTAGGCATTTTTTCATCTGTGGTTAGAACCATCTATTATCATTAAACATTTCTTGCCTTTGAATTTTTGGATGGCATCCAAAATAGATAATTTATAAACAACATTGACCATTTTACTAATATTTTAACTAAAATTTTATCAAGTTTGACCCCCAAAAGATAATTGTAGTATATGATTGATATCTTATAGGTAACCTAACCTAATTCACATTCATCTTATAGTATAGAACCACCAGAAATGATGGAATTGAATGTTCAAGTGGAAGTGTTGGAAAGTAAAGGTTCCATTTTACTGAGCATGTCTCTGTAGGAAGTACCAGTTCTTTTTGTGAAGAAGGAGGATGGAACTCTTAGGATATGTGTTAAATATCATAATCTTAACCAAGTTATAATAAAAAATTGATGTTCTATTACATAAATTGATGAACAATTTGATAACTTGAGTGGGTCCCAATGGTTCTCTAAAACTAATTTAAATTCAAGATACCGCCTATTGTGAGTTCGAAAGGATGAAATTCTGAATATATCTTTCAAAATTAGGTATGACCATTATGTGTACATGGTTATGCCTTTTGGTATTATGAATGAATTGGCCATATTTATAGAATTTATGAGTCAAATATTTCAAAGTTTTCTAGATTCCTTTAAGCCGGTGTTTCTTGAGTATATTATGTTATATTCCAGGACAAAAGTGGATCATGAAAAAAAACTTGTCTATAATTTTGGGTATCATAAAATAGAATTACCTATATTCTAAGATATCGATGTTTGATTTCTGGATAGAAGAGGTATGTTTCATTAGTCATGTAATTTATAATAAACGATTTTTTATTGATCCTAAAAAGATAGAAGTTTTTATTTCTTAGAAAACACTAAATAATTTCTTTGAAATACAATGTTTCATTAACTTAGGAGGATACTATTGAATTTTTGTATGTGATTTTTCATGTTTGGACTCACCAATGACAACATTGATAAGGAAAGTAATTCCTTTCCAATTGAATTATGAATGTTATAAATCATTGCAAAAACATAAGGTTATATATTCATTAGTACCTATCATCTCATTTCCATTGTTTTTAAAGTTCTATGTAGTATATTATGATGCTTCAGGATCTTGTTTGGGGTGTGTTCCCATGTAGGGAGATCATGTTATTACATATGCTTCCTGGTATTTATGGACTCACGAGAATAACTAACCAATACATGATTTTGAGTTGGATGATATATTTCAACCCTTAAGGACTTGGATCACTATATTTTGGTGATAATTTCTTGGTGTATACAAATCATATAATTAGGAATCTCATTTTCACATAATTATATTTGAATCTAAGACAAAGAAGATTAATGGAATATATTCACATATTTGACTTATACTTTTGGTATACACTATGGAAATTAAATTCAATTGTAGATTACAAGAGTATAAATACATATTATTTATTGGATAAAGAGGCTTAAAATCAATGTAAACTTATGTATGTCCTACCTGATATGAATCTATATTATAAAGAAAAATGTAATGTTTCATATTTCATTCTAGTTTCTGTTATCCATAATTTGCTTGATCATTTTATAAACACTCAATCATATGATCCTTAATGTGTTACCACAAGGTCAAATATCAATTTTGGGGATACCATTAAAGGAAAAAATCTGTATGGGAGTTTAGTGTTATTGTTTAGAGATCAAATGGATTTAACTTTTTCTTATCAGAAATGAATTCCTAGTGACTACCACTATTCAATATTATTTATTAATCATGGAAGTTAGAAAATTTATAAAGCATTGAAATCAAATTTTTTGTGGGTTTTCATGAAAATATCTATAGTGGAGTATATCTCTAGATTCCTCACTAGTCAATAGTTTAAGGAAGATCATTAATGGATAGCTGATATGTTTCATTATTTACGGATTCCAGGGTGAAAATGGAAGCATGTAGACATGTATTTTGTAATAGGTCTACCAAGGACTGCTAAGATACAGGATTTGATATTGTTAATAGTGAATTATCTCACAAATTCATCTCACTTAATCCATATTCAGGAATCTAATATAGTGGTAGACTTGTTCGAACTCTACATTCATGAAATTTTAAAGATGAATGGTTTTTCAATCTCAATTATACTTGACCTAGACCCTACGTTTATGTATCGTTATTGGAAATGCTTACAAAAAACCCATGTAACTCTGTTAACCATGAGAATGGATTATCATCCTCAAATATATGGAAAATATAAAAGTGTGATCCAAACATTGTAAGGTATAATAAATTCTTGTGTAATGTATTTTGGAAGCTCATGGGGGGAGAATATACCATTAGTGGGGTTATCATTAAATAACAATTATCAACTGTTAATAAATATGTCTCTTTTTGAAAAATTTTATGGTATTTCATGCCAATATCCACTTTTTTGGGAGGAAGTAGGAGAGAATTAACTTATCAAACCTAGCCTTTTGAAAGAAACAATAAGTAAAATTTAGATGATCTAAAAGAGGGTGGAGACTTCTCAAAGTCATTTGAAATCATATGTGGATCATCGTCGATGACTGCTATCATTTGAATAATTTGATCGTGTTTTCTCTAGAATCTTTATATGTATTGTGCATCATTATTTTGGAAAGTAGGGATATTTTTACCCATGATACATTGGCCCTTTTAAGTTAATTAATCATGTTGGTGATGTCATTTATTGGTTGGAATTACTGGTAAAATTTAGTTCAGAGCATGGAAAGTTTCATGTCTCTCAATTGAAAAAGTGTTAGTCTAATCCTGACCATGTGATTCTGTATGACCATGTTGATATTGAAAAATATGATACATTGATTTATCTTCCAATAAATAATTTGGATAGGCAAGAGAAGATCTTGTGAGGAAAAAATTAATTTTAGTCTAGGTTTTATAGAAACATGGCTGGATTTAGGAAGAGATGTGGGAGCATAAAAGAAAATGTTAGAGTATTCGATTGAGCTCTTTCAAGAAAAAACCTAGTTTTTACTTTCTAAGAATGGAAATATCAATGGTGAAGATAATGTATCACCCCAAATTATAGGTATATGACCCTTCATTTATGTACTTTGATCTTATAAAATGCATGTGAAATCTTTGGTGAGTTTGGGGAAGTTTAGACTTGTTTTTTGGTGTTTATAGAGGTGAAAAAGATTTTATATGGTTAGTAGAAATTTTGATCCACCTCTAGGAAACTGTACAACCTAGTTTGGAAATAATTGGGATGCTACACTATTGGTGATGGGTTAGGATAAACCATTCATGTACCAAATGGTTACCATACTACTTGAAATAGAGGTTAAGTCAAATTTGGTTCATATATTTTATAACCATGTGAGCCAACCGTAAGAGGTTTCTTCATGAGATAGTAACACTACATGGTTGGTACATGTTTTATCAAAACCTGCATCCTAACAATGTGGCATACATTTGGCACCCCAAATTTTGTGGATCTAATCTGAATTAAATCTTAAATCCCACTTTAATCACCTAATGCATAAATATATATAATTTATATTGATCCCTTGGCTTGATAGATAATCCCCTTTGATATGAAATTTATTATTAGACAAATTAAATCATGATGGATATCCATATTTGTCAATAAATATTCATTCTTCCCTGTTCCTCTTAGATCTATTCTTTTCCTCTCTCTCAAAACCATATATCTATAATATTATGGATTGATATATATTATATTGTGGGTTTCTTTATAATTTATGATTGGATATATTGAATTTAATAATGTATAATCCTATATAATGTTTTTTGTAGTGGTGCCCATCATTTTCACCAACAATTGAAACATAGGTGTCATATCTCTAATCCCTAAATGACTCAGAAATTTAAGTATTAGTTTGGATTAAAATATTTTTCTTAAAAGCTTTGTAAAAAAAATTGTGTTATTAGTACTGAAAATAATATTTTGTTTATGGCATGGAAATTGGTAAATTGATATATTTTGAAAAAAAATCTTTGTTTATGAGTTTAATGTGATGGTTTTAAAATTATAGAATGTTTTTAATGCTTTAAAGTTGTTTCATAAAATTATTTTAAGAAATAATTGGTTTTAATGACAAATAGTTGGGGATGGGATTTGGTAAACATGGTTACTGTGAGTTCATTCTTTTGAACTGGCCATAAATAAGTGGCATGTAACATTGGGTTACAAAGAAATGACCTAGGATATGGGGTGGGTGTCATTGGGGAATAAGGATATTGAATTCCTAGTTATGATTCAGTGGATGGATGAGGGACTTCTCATGAGTATAGTTATGTCACCCAGCATGAATGTGTGTGTGTTTGTGTGTATTTGGAGACATGGGAATGAGTATTCCAAATACATGACATGGTTTTATAACATGATAATTATTTTCCCTTGTAAATTTTTATTGTTATGACATGAAATTTTTAAACTACTCTGAAACTATTTGAAATAAATTATTCAAGAAATTTTTTTCCTAGTGGCATGAGTTGTAAAGTCATTAGTGAAATCCTACTGAGTTTATACTCACCCCATGCTTGGTAACTTCGATGTGTCTTTATATGTCATATATTGGAAACTTTTAAAGGTAAGGTTTCATGTTTCTCCAGTGATACATCTTGATTCTGTGGGAATAGCTGGTAGAGTTGGAGCTTGGAGCATAGTTGGTTGTGGCTTAGAATAATTTAATTTGGGTGTCTTTACGTCTTGGTGTCTCTTTTTAGTTTCTAGTTATTTTCCTTTTTTCCATTAGTACTCTGATATTATAATTTATAGTTGAGTATACGTTTTGTTGTTTTATTGTCCACACATTTTATAGAAGATCATATTTTTATTATTTATGGTTGATTGGTTGATTTATCTTTTAAGATGTTAAAATCTTCCCACATCATTTTTTGAATCCCATGGAATCTATTTATATCCTTTAGTTTCTTGGGGATGTCACCTAATTCCAGTAACTCCCCTATTAATTCTCCAGCCAATGGGGAGGGGAGGGATGTTACATCATAATTAATCCATTATATGTATTTAACTAAAATAATATATCATTTGAGCATTATATTTTATATGAAGAAAAACTAGTAGAAATCATGGATCATAAATATTTAAGGCTTTGAAACAATGCTACTCAGCTATTTAAAGCTCTCTGTAGGAATCATAAATTTAAAGAAGAAACTTGGGAACATGACGATGTAATGAAAGAGAGATATCCTCCTTTGTTTGTATGAAATTAATGTAATTTTGAGGATGAAATTTATTTTATTGGAGGTATAATGTAACATCTTAATATTTTGTGATATATTTATCTATAAATAAATTATATTTCATTAATATGTTGTGTTATATGAAACACTAAGTTTAAAAGAACCATGATATACTGTTAAAATAAAAAAAATTAATGTGATGATTATCACCTTTCCATTAAATTAGTGGGTATGGATAGGAATAAATAAATTATGAAAAACTTATGGTTCAAATATGTACAAAATTAATTATTTGGTTATCCATTTATTAGAAATTAAAATTAAAAACATTTTAAAATAAATGAGTTGTTTTTATAAAAAACATTTTGTATACGCACAATCTATTTTATCTTAAAAAATTAAATAATCACTACATATGAATGATTTTAAAGAAATATATATTATATATTCCACAACAAAATAACTTTTATTTATTGTTTTCTATAGGAATGGGATATAAATAAAACCAATTTTACGTTTTATATTTTATTTTTAAAAAAAATGGTTTTCATCACATTAGGTATACATTTTATGAAATCAATTTCTATAAATTAAACAAATTTAATTTTGAAAAATGGATTCCATATTAGGAATTATGAAATCAATTTGTTTTAATTTTTTTCATTTTATTTTTATTCATTATGAATACTAACCACAATTCAATCTATCACCTCAATAATGATTATAGGTTAAACTAGGTTAAAACTAAATGTTAAGTCCATATTTTTCATATAAAATATTTTTTGATAAATTTATTTCCATCATTATTAACTTAGTCTCGAAATTTAATTTTGTAAGGTACACTTTCCCATGAAAATAATTTATATAATATTTAAAGAAATGAAAAAAACAAAATCTCACTCTCTTACTCTTAAATATTTCTTATGTGTTCATAGAGGAAAAAAGTAATTTTTGAATGAATATTAATGGTTATTTTGATCAAAATGAAAATATTTTAATTTTGGTCATTTATTAAAAAAATTATTAATTATATAATTTCCTTAATGGCTTACGCAACACTGACATATTATTCCGTTAATTAATATAAAATTAAATTAAATAATTTTAAAAAAATTAAAAGTAATATAATTTGAGTGATTTATAGAGTTACATGATATTTTTATATTAATATATCATATTAGTGTTTTGTTAAAAAGTTATATTATATTTATATCCTTGTATTGGTGACTTTAGTTTCAAATTAATTGAATAGTTTCAAAATTGATATTAATGATATTTTATGAAAATAAAATTTTATTAAGTTAGGTATTAATAATAAAAATATTTATTAAGGGAAAGGTGTATATAATTGTCACGACCCGCCTTCATCAAATGGAGGGAAGGGTCAGCAGATTGCCAGGCCCTTCCTTCTTTAAGTTGAAGGAGAGATAATGACCCCCGAAACCCGCCTTCAATAGGTCCCGGAGTGGCGACTAGCACCAAGGGTATAGAAAATTCTCGCAAATGGAAGGCATTACCCTTTTTATCTTATAGGATCGAAAGATAAGGAGAAGAAAACCCAACAACACCAAGGTAGAAAGAAAAGTAAAGCCAAATGTAAACCATTCCCACATGCATGTTTCAAAAGTGAAAGCCACAAAGTGCAAAAAGGTGGCTACAAGGTAAGTACCAAAAAGAAAAAAAAAAGAACAACTGCAACTGCTCCAAAAGTCCGAGCTAGTAAGGTCCTGCGTGATCCCCGAAGTCCTCCTGGAAACCTGAAAGCAGTTTTATATACGTAGGGTGAGTATACAAGTACACTCAGTAGGGAAAACGAAGACTCTCGTGCACAAGTGGGGGAACGTACTAAAGTCCCGTGAGAAAAAGAGTAAACCAAACACCTAACAAGGAAAACTATCCATCCCAGGCCTCACCAAGGCTCACTCCCCAAATAACGCAAGTCAATTAATATATATAATAAGAGCACATCGATGTTTGGGTACCCCACGCCACTTTCCCACTGGTTATTGAGACATCCTACGCATTGGACAAATCCCGCCATTCTGTCACCGCAGTCCCACTGCCACACCCGCCCGCACACACCTGGGCCACAACCACACGCAGTCCCACTGCCGAAATCCCGCCCGCACACACCTGGGCCTCAACCGCATGCAGTCCCACTGTTGAATCCCGCCCGAACACACCTGGGCCACAACTGTCACATGTAACCATGCCTGCAAACACCTAGGCCAGAACAACCACCGCCACGCCCGAAGAAACCTGGGCTAAAGGATCCACTGCCACGCCCGAAGACACCTGGGTCTCATCCCGAAGACACTTGGGAAACCACCTGCCGCACACACCTGGCTAACCACCACAACACCCCACCCGATGGTTCTTGGGCTAATAATGGACTTCAGGCCATCACAGCCTGCCCGAAGGTACTTGGGCTATCCGGGAAAGGGAGCAGAAAAGGAGCTAATAACCAGCCACTAAGGATAGTGTTTGGAAAAACACCCTTCCCCCATAAATTGGGGTGTTCGGCACAGAGTGCTCAACTTGGGTGGGGAGCGAATAAGAAACACAAAGCTACAAGTATAGATATAGGTAACAAACACTCACCCAAAACTTAGGTTTTCCTAGCCAACCTACAGAACACAACACCACTGCGTCTGAGTCACAGTTCACGACCCTTGTCCACAAAAACCATTTGTCCCATTCTTGTTTCACGTTCAGTTAAAATGTTCAATTAATTTTAAGCACTACTGGGAAAATACCATAAGCATAACCAAGGTAAGCGTCAAAAGCATGGATCAACCAAAACACTCACACCCGGTTCTGTTAACAGAGGATCTCTCCCCAATTTGTGATATGAACGAGTAACCACTCGGATTTAAACTCACAACCACCGAAACCATACCAACAGGGAATCCCATTCCCAAATTCACACAACCACTGAGAGTATAAAAGAACAGGGGATCCCATCCCCTCCCACATTTCCAGCAATCGGCTCGAAAGGAAAACAAACAACTACCACTACCAACACAAGTCAGGGATTTTCAGATTTAAACGACTTAACACACTCCATGATTTCAAATTCCATGTGTTCTAACCGGGAGTTATCACAGAAGGGTTGATCCTGGTGCTTTCAATTATTCAGTCGGATATACGTGATTAACCGATTCACTTTTCACAGCAGTAGTTTACAACCACAAACAATCCATTTAAAACATCAACAGGGTTTATTAGTGCACAAACAAACGACCACCAACGGCCTCGATTTTCAGGAGGCGCAAGCCAGCACAACTCAACAAGATGGTCATAGAAGAAACAACATCAAAATATAAAACACCATCAACGATAACAGCCCCCCCCCCCCCCCTCTCTTTCTTTATAGGATCCGTTCTTTATCTTTAGTTAGGTCTGTTTTACCCAATTCTACAGGATCAAAAGCACGCCCACCCCGCATGATACACAAAAGAGAGAGACGAAGGAGAAATTCCCTACTTGTTGATAGACGATCGTTGTTTAGGCCGGGGCGCGGAACTTTACGGATAACGATGCGGTGGGCCCGATGCACCAGAAGCTATTTGTGAAAAGTCACGATCGAGGAAAGGAGAAACCACGGCTAACCCTTAGTTTATAAGAGCCGGGGACGGTTGAGGTGAAAACGTGAAACCGCGTAAGACGTGGAAGTTGTGGGTTGACCACGTGGCTTGACTCATCATTAAAGGTGCTGGGTGGTTTAAACCGACTCATGAGTCGATTCAATATTTAATTAAATCATTTGTGTGCCTTTCGGGTCTTTAAGACATTTCTCTTTTTTTTAAACGAGGCAGAATAGGGTTTAAAATCCTATTTGAAAAAGGAGCGTTACTGGAACAATTTGGCAAGGCCGGGTGACATCGGCTGGTTCCGCCGATCGGTCACACCGATCGGTCCCACTGATCGGTCCCACCGATCGGTCGCACCGATCGGCACCCCTTAAGGATCCGGATTTTGGAAAAGGAAGGGACCAAGGGGGGTCTGGGTCATCACATCAGATACCTCTTAAATGATTCTCGTCCTCGAGAATCACAACAAACCAGAAGGAAAGAGAGGGTCCGAACAACCATCTTCGAAAGATACCTCTTAGGAGTGAACCCCTGATAACTAAAAACACTCCCCTGTCAAGAACCAAGCAAAATACCACGCCAAACCGCCCAGTCATGTGGGTTTGGGGAGTTTCCCTCCCCCATGTCAAGATATTATCCGCTTTGGGCGGCACTGACTCGCCCGCACGGGTTTAATCGCATCCACCTTAATGCGTCTTGATTAGGGGTCGGGTTCCCTCTCCCCTTTAGCCGGGGCTTTTCACACACAACAGAGGAAATAAACTAGTACATTTCATAGCCAAAAGTCAAACGTTCTACCACAACAGGTACAAAAAGGAACAAAGCTCAAAACAACCCGGGGTATTTGGCACGCATCTGTGCTTCCCTCTCCCACGTACTCTCTTCTAGCCCGCCATGTCTCCACAACACACGAACCACGGAAATGGCTCGCCCACGAAGCACCTTCTCCTTGCGATCCTCGATCATCACTGGTTTTTCCACAAAGGTTTCGTCGTCCTCAATGTCCAGTTCACCCCAATCAAGGACGTGTGAATCATCATGCAGATAACGATGGAGATGGGATACATGAAAGACATCATGTGTCCTTAGCAGCAGTGGAGGTAACGCTAGCTGATAAGCCACTTCGCTGACCCGCCGTAACACTTCGAAGGGTCCGACAAATCTGGGGGAAAGCTTACCCCCCTTGCCGAACCTCCGTTGCCCACGCCGCGGGGAGACCATCAAGAACATGTGGTCCCCAACCTCAAACTCCAAGGGCCTTCTCCTGGAATCAGCATACGACTTCTGTCGGTCCTGGGCCGCCTACATCCTTTCCCGTATGAGCTGAATCTTCTCTGTCGTGTTCTGCACCACCTCCGGGCCAAGGATGTCTGCCTCTCCTACTTCGGTCCAACACACAGGTGAACGGCATGGCCTCCCGTACAAAGCCTCAAACGGGGCCATACCGATGGTAGAGTGGTAGCTATTATTGTAGGAAAACTCTACTAGAGGCAAGTATCACACCCATGACTCTCCTGAGTCGAGAACACATGCCCGTAGCATATCCTCCAAGGTCTGGATGGTTCGCTCCGTTTTTCCATCTGTCTGGGGATGGAAAGCAGTGCTAAGGCGTAACTGGGTTCCAAACGCATGCTGCAATCCCCTCCAGATTCGCGAGGTAAACCTTGCATCCCTATCCGAGACTATAGACCTCAGAACTCCATGCAACCGCACCACCTCATTCACGTACTTTCGTGCCAAAGCATCCACAGTACTTGACTCCCTGATTTCCAGAAAGTGAGCCGATTTCGTCAACCTTTCCACCACCACCCAGATGGTGTCGCACCCTCCTTGGACCTTGGGTAGTCCCGTGACGAAATCCATTGAGATGTCGTCCCACTTCCACTCGGGAACAGCTAAAGGCTGCAGTAGGCCGCCTGGAACCCGGTGTTCAGCCTTCACTTGCTGACATACTAAGCATTTAGCCCCAAATTCTGCCACCGCTCGCTTAACTCCGGGCCACCAGAATTGCCTTTTCAGCCCCTGGTACATCTTGGTAACTCCTGGGTGCACCGCTAGGGGTGAGTTGTGGAACTCCCTGAGAACCTTTCCACGCATCACTCTTGGAACAAACAACCTTTTCTGGAAAAGCATCCGGTGCTGACCGTCCTCTGTCCATTCTCTTGGAGCATCGCCCTGGTCAACCCGATCACGCATCACTTCGCACTCGGGGTCTCCCCACTAAGACTCCTCCACTTGTCGAAACATAGATGATTGCACTATCATCTGATATAGGCAGCCTCTTCCACTATCCATCTTCGCATCCAGGTGTAAGGCATCCAACTCCTCCATTGCCTTCCAGGCATTTGCCAACTCTCGGACCGCATCCTTCTGCGTCCTCCTGCTCAAGGCATCGGCCACCACATTGCCCTTGCCCTCAGTATAAGTGATTTCAAAGTCGTAGTCCTGGAGGAACTCCACCCATCTCCGTTGCCGCAAGTTCAAGTCCCTCTGGGAGAAGATATACTTTAAGCTTTTGTGATCTGTGAAGACCACAAAGCATTCCCCGATGAGGTAGTGCGGCCATAACTTTAGCGCAAAAACGACCACTACAAGCTCCAGGTCATGGGTGGCGTAGTTACACTCATGGGGGCGTAGCTTCCTGGACCCATAAGAGATCACCCCTTGTTGCTGCATCAACACGCATCCCAGGCCCTGTCCTGAAGCATCACAAAATACCTCATAGGTCATCCCTTCTTCTGGTAATCTCAACACTGGGGCACTAACCAGCTTTTCTTTTAGGTAGCTGAAGGATGACTCGCATTGCTCGCTCCACACGAAAACCTGGTCCTTCTTGGTCAAAGTCGTCAAAGGGGCTGATACTCGGGAGAAGTTGGGTACGAATCTCCGGTAGTAACCTGCCAGTCCGAGGAAACTCCGGACTTCCGCCACATTCTTGGGTACTGCCCAAGACACAACTGCCTCAACCTTTTATGGGTCGACTGCTACCCCCTGCTCAGACACTACGTGCCCGAGGAAGTGCACTTCTCGTGCCCAGAACTTGCACTTTGACAACTTCCCGTAGAGCTGGTGCTGTCGGAGGACTTCCAAAACTGTCCTCAGGTGCTCTGCATGGTCCTTTTCTGACCTTGAATAGATCAGGATATCATTGATGAATACCACCACAAACCGATCCAGGTACTCCCGAAAGATGGTGTTCATAAGCCCCATGAACACGGCCGGGGCGTTCGTAAAACCAAAGGGCATGACCACGAACTCGAAGTGCCCATACCTGCACCTGAACGCTGTCTTCGGGATGTCGCTCTCTTTCACCCTCAGCTGGTGGTACCCAGACCGCAGGTCGATCTCCGAGAACCATCCTGCCCCTTTCAGCTGGTCAAAAAGATCATCTATCCTTGGGAGAGGGTAGCGATTCTTGATCGTCACCTGATTCAACCTCCTGTAGTCTATGCACAGCCTAAGACCTCCATCTGCCTTCATTGCAAACAATACCGGAGCACCCCACGGTGACGCACTTGGACGAACATAACCCCTCTTCATCAGATCGTCAATCTGTATCCGCAACTCCCGTAGCTCCGAAGGTGCCATCCGGTAAGGAGCCATCGAGATTGGACGAGAGCCGGGCTGCAGGTCTATCCCAAACTCGATATCACGTCGAGGGGGTAGAGTCGTCACCTCCTCAGGAAAGATGTCCATAAACTCACGGACGATCTCTGGCACTTCCACCATTTCTGCATCTACTGATTCTACCATCAGCTTGGTCAACAAGGAGAGGAGAGGTTCCTCCCTCCTATTTCCCTTCAGACAGCTCCGCTCGCCGGTGAAGGTAACACGCTGGCCGTCCAAACCTGAGAACACCACCCTTCTTTGGAAACAGTCGATGACGGCGCACATAGAAAATAGCTAGTCGATGCCTAGGATGACATCGTACGGCTGGATCTGTAGCAGAAGGAGATCCCTAACCGACTGATGTGGCCCTAACATCAGTCTACATCCCCGACAAACGAACAGAAAGTCGGTCTGACCTCCAACTGGTGTGCTCAACACCAGGGGCACTGGAAGTCTCTCGGCATCTAGACCCAAGGCACGGGCTAGACTGCGTGCAACAAAGGAGTGCGAAGCTCTGGTATCGAACAAAGCATAAGCAAGAGTGCTAAACACATTGATCGTACCTCGAACAACCTCTGGCCCTGTTGGAACTGTTGCCTCTACGGCGTGTAGCTGTCCACGCCCAGCTCCCCTGCCCCTCGGCTGTCGGCCACCTACCCGACCACGCCCTGATAGAGGTCCCTGGGGAGCGCCCTGAGGTCGGCCTCCTCCTCCTATGTCTGCCTGCGGAGGAGCGGGAGCTCGCTGTCCCTGCTGCTGCTGCCGGAAGGGTCTGGCTGGAAACTGCTGCTGCGGCAGATGCTGGGGATGACTTCCACTGTTGTACTACACCCGATTGGGGCACTGACTCCCGAGATGTCCAGGGCTCCCGCAGATGAAGCACCGTGGTCCCGAGCCTGAAGGGAAAGAACGTGGGCCAGGGGATCGAAACTGAAACTGCTGCGGTCTGCTCCCTGTGGGTCGGAACCTGGAGGGTCCCGATGCTGGAGGCCTGGTGCTGACAGCCTTCCCCTTCGATGGTCCCAGCTGGATCCCTTCTCGTGACACTCCGCCCAGAGCAAGCATCCTTTCCACCACTTCGGCCTTCTTCTGGACCTCTAAGTATGTCGGAAGGGTAAAGGGGGTAACAGCATACTGGAGGGAGGGTCGGAGCGCCTCCTCCAAACGTCTTGCCCGAGACTCCTCATCGGGAAAGAGGTCCGGAGAAAAACGTAGGAGGTCCTTGAACTTGATTCCAAGTTCCCTCACGGACATGCTCCCCTGCTGGAGGGAGAGTAGCTCCTGCATCTTCTCGGCCTTCATTGTCGAGGAGAGGAACTCCGCCCAGAACTCCTTCTCGAAATCCGCCCAAGCAACCTCAGACTCTTTCCTATTCCCCAGGTGAATCATCCACCACTGACGTGCCGCTCCTCGCATCTGGCTAACAGCCAGAGGAACCCAGTACTCGGTCGGGGCTCGAATCAGGCCGAAGGCTATAACTAGCTCCTCTAGCCAGCCTTCCGTCTTCATATCGGAGGTGCTGCCCTCATACTTCTCGACGGCCTGTCGCTGGAAGGCTCGAAGAGTCTTCTGCCACTGGTCGTCCTCTTCCTCTCGATCAGCTCTCTGCCGATTGGCCAAAGTAGTCTCAGGGGCCTCGATTGCCTGTACCACACGTGGTCGCCTTCCAGGTGACATAGCTGCAAGGTAAACAAGGAATTCCTAAGCCCAAGTAGTGCAGAAATATCGTTCTTAAAACTTCTTAAGATTTAATTTATTCTTAATTCCCAAGACATCCCAGAAACACAAGAACACAAGTCATTATGATGCATGTACCTTTCCTAGGGTCTCTACCCTGCAATCAGTGTGGCCTCACTTGGTCATTCGGTAGGTCCAGAGTCCTTGCATCGGATCACGGGGGGCCCTAAAATCCTGTGTCCTAGCCGGTCTTCGCTGGCCTAATTCATGCTCCAAGGTCACCCAACACCGTTGCCTTACCATCCCATGCAATCCTCACTGTGCCTAACTCCAGACTCCGTCCTATCTCTCAACCATCAGCCTTTGATACCATTCTGTCACGACCCACCTTCATCAAAAGGAGGGAAGGGTCAGCAGATTTCCAGACCCTTCCTTCTTTAAGTTGAAGGAGAGATAATGACCCCCGAAACCCGCGTTCAATAGGTCCCGGAGTGGCGACTAGCACTAAGGGTATAGAAAATTCTCGCAAATGGAAGGAATTACCCTTTTTATCTTATAGGATCAAAAGATAAGGAGAAGAAAACCCAACAACACCAAGGTAGAAAGAAAAGTAAAGCCAAAAGTAAACCATTCCCACATGCATGTTTCGAAAGTAAAAGCCACAAAGTGAAAAAAGGTGTCTACAAGGTAAGTACCAAAAAGAAAAAAAAACAACTGCAACTGCTACAAAAGTCCGAGCTAGTAAGGTCCTGCGTGATCCCCGAAGTCCTCCTGGAAACCTGAAAGCAGTTTTATATACGTAGGGTGAGTATACAAGTACACTCAGTAGGGAAAACCAAGACTCTCATGCACAAGTGGGGGAATGTACTAAAGTCTCGTGAGAAAAAGAGTAAACCAAACACCTAACAAGGCAAACTATCCATCCCAGGCCTCACCAAGGCTCACTCCCCAAATAACGCAAGTCAAGTAATATATATAATAAGAGCACATCGATGTTTGGGCACCCCGCGCCACTTTCCCACTGGTTATTGAGACATCCTACGCATCGGACCAATCCCGCCATTTTGTCACCGCAGTCCCACTGCAACACCCGCCCGCACACACCTGGTCCACAACCACACGCAGTCCCACTGCCGAAATCCCGCCCGCACACACCTGGGCCTAAACCGCACGCAGTCCCACTGCTAAATCCCGCCCGCACACACCTGGGCCACAACTGTCACATGTAACCATGTCTGCAAACACCTAGGCCAGAACAACCACCGCCACGCCCGAAGACACCTGGGCTAAAGGATCCACTGCCATTCCCGAAGACACCTGGGCCTCATCCCGAAGACACTTGGGAAACCACCTGCCGCACACACCTGGCCAACCACCACAACACCCTGCCCAATGGTTCTTGGGCTAATAATGGACTTCAGGCCATCACAGCCTGCCCGAAAGTACTTGGGCTATCCGGGAAAGGGAGAAGAAAAGGATCTAATAACCAGCCACTAAGGATAGTGTTGGGAAAAACACCCTTCCCCCATAAATGGGGGTGTTCGGCATTGAGTGCTCAACTTGGGTGGGGCGCGAATAAGAAACACAAAGCTACAAGTATAGATATAGGTAACAAACACTCACCCAAAACTTAGGTTTTCCTAGACAACCTACAGAACACAACACCACTGCGTCCGAGTCACAGTTCACGACCCTTGCCCACAAAAACCATTTGTCCCATTATTGTTTCACGTTCAGTTAAAATGTTCAATTAATTTTAAGCACTACTGGGCAACTACCATAAGCATAACCAAGGAAAGCATCAAAAGCATGGATCAACCCAAACACTCACACCCGGTTCTGTTAACAGAGGATCTCTCCCCAATTTGTGATATGAACGAGTAACCACTCGGATTTAAACTCACAACCACCAAACCCATACCAACAGGGAATCCCATCCCCAAATTCACACAACCACCGAGAGTATAAAAGAACAGGGGATCCCATCCCCTCCCACATTTCCAGAAATCGGCCCGAAAGGAAAACAACCAACTACCACTACCAACACAAGTCAGGGATATTCAGATTTAAACGACTTAACACACTCCATGATTTAAAATTCCATGTGTTCTAACCGGGAGTTATCACAGAAGGGTTGATCCTGGTGCTTTCAATTATTCAGCCGGATATACGTGATTAACCGATTCACTTTTCACAGCAGGAGTTTACAACCACAAACAATCCATTTAAAACATCAACAGGGTTTATTAGTGCACAAACAAATGACCACCAACGGCCTCGATTTTCAGGAGGCGCAAGCCAGCACAACTCAACAAGATGGTCATAGAAGAAACAACATCAAAATATAAAACACCATCAACAATCACAGCCCCCCCCCCTCTCTTTCTTTATAGTATTCGTTCTTTATCTTTAGTTAGGTCTGGTTTACCCAATTCTACAGGATCAAAAGCACGCCCACCCCGCATGATACACAAAAGAGAGAGATGAAGGAGAAATTCCATACTTGTTGATAGACGATCGATGTTTAGGCCGGCGGCGCGGAACTTTACGGATAACGATGCGGCGGGCCCGATGCACCAGAAGCTGTTTGTGAAAAGTCACGATCAAGGAAAGGAGAAACCATGGCTAACCCTTAGTTTATAAGAGTCGGGTATGGTTGAGGTGAAAACGCGAAACCGCGTAAGACGTGGAAGTCGTGGGTTGACCACGCGGCTTGACTCATCATTAAAGGTGATTGGTGGTTTAAACCGACTCATGAGTCGATTCAATATTTAATTAAAACTTTTGTACACGTTTTGCGTATTTAAGACATTTATCTTTTTTTTAAACGAGGCAGAATAGGGTTTAAAATCCTATTTGAAAAAGGAGCGTTACTGGAACAATTTTGCAAGGTCGGGTGACGTCGGCCGGTTCCGCCGATCGGTCGCACCGATCGGTCTCACCGATCGGCACCCCTTAAGGATCCGGATTTTGGAAAAGGAAGGGACCAAGGGGGGTCTGGGTCATCGCAATAATATTGTTTAAAATATATTCCCTTGTAAATTTATGGTTAAATTTTCACCTTATAAGTAAAATTATAACCCATTAATAGTGAAAAAAAAGCATTATCACGGTTAATGTTAAAATTGGTTAAGTGGTGAAACAAAAAGATAAGGACTAAAAAACCACCTAAAACAATCAAAATTTTATTTTTATGGGATTTAAACCATATCCAAACTTATTTTCATATATATGTTCATTTGAGAGAATTTTTCAAGAAAATATTTTTTTCATATTCTAATCTTTTTATAAATTCCAAGAGTGCTCCTCCCAACAAATATAAAAGAGAACCCCTCATTTCTATTATTTATGCTTCAATGAGCTTTATAACTCAAAAAAACCAAAAAAATATATATTATAAACATACCTCTAAACATTATATAGATACTAATATTCCCAAAATACCAACCCTATGATTTATTAGAGGATATCTGAAGGAGTTTTTTTAATGAAGATGTAACATCTGAAAACTTTTTTTACCTATTCATTTATGTCATCTAAATTTAAGGTATTCATCATAAAATAATAAATTAAATATAAAATATATACTTTAATATTATTAATATTTTTAAACTTCCAATATCCACCCTCTTTTCCATTAAATTTTAACTCAAATTATCACTCGTGCATTCGTGCGGCTTACCATCTCCATATAGTGATCAAAATTGTTCTTCATCACCATATTTTATATATGGGTATTATGATAGATTAAAAGTTTATATATTGTTTTTATGAAATAATTAATATTATTTAATTATAACATCATGTCTATATTCTTACCTTTCATTCTTCTCAAAAACGATATTGTCACTCGTGTGTATGTTTGGACTACCACTTCCATAATGTGATGTAATTCGTTTTTTATTTTCACTTTACATAGATGGTTATAAGGATGAATTTTATGAATACATATGATTTATAAAATATGATAATTATTCTATAAAGGTTAATTATTATTTAACATTATTTAATTTCATATGTAAAACTGTGAAAAAAGAGTTCATGCGTACATACAACTTACAATCCCCATGAAATGTCTAATTCATTTTTTTATCTCTAACTTTTATGGATGTCTATAAATAAATATATATATATATATAATTAATATATATTAGATTTATATCATAATTAAAAATCATTGTATTATTGAACCATGATCAATGTATAAGTACTAAGAGTGAAATACTAAAACATGCAATAAAAACAAAGGGGTTATCACTCAGAATAGTTATTTCAACAAATAATTGTGAATAAATGGACAATAAATTGTCATAAAAAAATAATATATCATATTATATTAATTAATTTAGTTTTATAATAAATTTATAATGAATATATGGTCACTATAAATTTTTTTAATGTGTATTAAGAAAGAATAGACTTTAGCTAATGGTTTCTTTTACAATCTCATTATTTACTAGGATAGTTTACGATTTAGTTTCTAATGATAAAATTTCAAGATCTACCTCTCAATAATATCATGAATTTTCTTATCATATGATTATTTCTTCAGATTTAATGTTTTCTTTTAATTTTACTAGTTTTACATACTCAAGTTAATTAAAAAATATTTGTATGGAAAAATTATTAGGTTTTACTATTCGGTGGGGAATATATTTCTTTCATGTCCATGTTTTCTAATAAAATAAAATAATGTTTTTAATATTATCTTATGATTTTTTAAACTCATTGTCACCAATTTAAACTTTTTAGATAATTTTTTCAAATTAATCTTCTTTTCATTTTCCAAATGATGTACTTTTGAATTTTTGTTGAAAATGCGTGAGAAATCACTCTTTTTACAGACATGTTATGAATAGAATCTCACACCAACATGAAAGCTAAATTTTTTCAATATTCCTTTATAAGTTTTGTATTTTATTTTCAAATAAATTTTTCCCATTAATATTTTAGAGCTGTTTATATATTAAATAAGTTATTTAAAAGTTAAAATAACATTTTCCGTGAGAAATATTCAAACTCTTCTTTTAAGAGAATTTTCATCTATGATGGCATCCTTTGATGTTACTTATGATTTATTTGGGATATGTTATAGTGATACCATATTTATTCTTTCTTTGGATGGTTGATGATTATGATGAAAAGATGTTTATGAAACCTATTTATTTTCCATGGTTTATGCTCTGATGAATTAAAAAAATTATTATGAAACCCATTTCTTTTAAATTGGTTATTCCATGATGAAATGTTTGTGAATCCTATTCGTTTCTCATGGGTTTTTACATAATAAATATATTATGATACTACTAAATGAAACTTTATGACTTCATTATGTGATGTGAGTGCCCAAAATTACATATCCTACTAATTCAGTAGGTAAAGATGGATATCTCATGAGATAAACAAGAATATAATGGGGAGTGAACTCATCTCAGTAAGGGACTTTTCCACTATTATAGTCTTGAGAGTGAATATTGACTACTATGATGGAATGGAGAGTGAACCCAGCCACTATGATTATCATGGATGTGATCCTTTACTACTAAGGAAATGGTATAATATACTTATGTGTATACCAAAAATCTATGTCTTATTCCAATATTACGATATCTTGTCTTATGCTATTCTCTTTCTAAAAATTGAATCAATGTGTGTGTCCTTTTCTAACCCTCCAAACAAGGGGACCCCCCCCCCCATGAAGAGGTTACACTAGAGAGATCCCCAACTAGGAATGAGACTTTTTCATCTGGGATGGTAGAGCATCCTAGATGGTGATATCTCGATCAGCGACGGTTCGACAAAGAAATCCATCAACACTGGTGGGTTTCTCATAGATTATATTCTTTATTTACTTTATTCATCATATCTTATGAACATCCAAGATTTATTCCACTACTCAAGACTATGACATTTAATATGTTGGGTATTGTTTCAAAATGTCAAGATCGTGATCTTATACCATTATTCGTATACTATGATTAAGTGATCTTTGATATATCTCTTGTTTGTCCAAATTTAAAATATGAGCTCATACTTCCTTTTTTCCTTTCCCTATGTTATGAAGAATGATTGTAAGTATTATATGTCTAAGAAGGGTTCTATTGATAAAGCACTAAGTGGGATATAATGTTGTACATTTTTGAACTATTTGTTAATTTATCCAAGTTTCCAATGATACTAGACCTATAATATTTTGTTTTGTATCTTAATGTCATGTATTGAAACTTTATATAATAATATGTGATATTTATATATGAAATTTAGGAGTCTTTATATCCCTCCTTAACCTAATATGAAAAACATTGCTATTCCTATGAGATATTTCCCAAGGTGGCTCTTCCCATAATAATGACATGTAAGAATTTGAATCATTTTACCTTCATAATATTTATCATCAGAACTTCTATGAAACTCAATTTTAATTTTAATTGATGCATTAGTAAACTCGTCAAGGTTTAGGTTGTTAATCATAACTTATTATATCTAGTTATTCATAACCATAAGATTTTCCACTTCATATCCTATTCTGTTTTATTTCTCATTCATAAACCCACCATATTGTCCTTCGCATCCATTGATAACTTCATTCCTACTGTTTATATCAATATATTAAAAGAAAAAAAATTGTGAGTATATCAAATAAAATCATAATAAACCATCTTAAGAAGAGGATAAATTCAATGGTATCATTAAATATTCCACAAATTATCCTACTCTTCTGATTCCACCAAAAATAACCACATTTCTTCATAAAATATTAAACATTAAGGATATAGAAAAATTTTTGACTTATGATCCCAAATCATCATTTTATTACCAGAATATTTCTCAACAAACAACATCCTAACCTCTTATGTTATCAAACCCCTTTCTCTAATACCAACTATAAAACCTCATAAATTAAAAAATGATAAATATGAGTTTAAAATTAATTATTTAACATTATTATATTCCCATGATCATTTAGTTATAGAATTTTATAGAATGAGGAAAACCACTACATAAAAAAATAGACACTTCCACATAGTGTGAATTTTTTCCCAAAAAAGTTCTTAAATGTACACTCCAATTCATTCAATAAATTTTTACTTTATTTAAAATGAGTGTCCATAAAAGATGCATTGAACTTGATATAGTTATAATGTGTGCTTGGATCCTATTAAAAACATTTTAAAACACATTATGGTTACACAAATTTGATTAATTGATATAAAAAAAAAATTAAACCTATTAGGCCAGTAAAAACATGGGAAAAAATAAAAATGTTTACATTTTTCAAAATAAATTTTTATTGTATAAAATAAATCATAATCTCATGATAAAATCAACGTTTTTTCAAGTAAAATAATTAAGACACATAGTAAGTATAAAAAATCATGAATTAATCTAGATAATACATGAGAAACATTGAAAAATATTTTACATGAAAAGAAACATTTCACTTTTAAAAGATTGAATACCTTCTTGAAATAAAAATATTTTCATTAAAAATCATCACAAGTATATAAAAATCATGTAGGAAACTTAGAACATAATATTTGAACATGTTTTAAACTCATTAATAGAACCTTTTAAATAATATTAAACTAATCATTTATCTCATCTATTTTGTCATCAAACACTAAATCATTACCTAATACATTGGAGTTTTATATAATGGGATCACCCATCATTATCTTGATTTCCAAAGTTATTCCTCCTATAAAAGAATTTATAATCCTACAGTTTTTCATTATAAAACCCTTAAAAATTAATTTCAATACATAATAAAATAACTATCCATTTTCAAATAGAAATAAGGACAAATATCATTTTCCTTTTAAAACTCATAAAAACAAAAAATACCCAAAATAATGAGAAAAATAAATTCTTTAAAAACAATTAAAAATTTATTGTAATCTTGATAATTAATAAATTCAATGATGGTGGTAAATTTTGGTCATGTGGTGAATGTTAAAAACTCTCTTTTTCACTTTTGTAAAATGAGTCAAAAATGACCCATGTGAAAAACATTAAATGATCAATTTTTAGAACATTATAAATAATGTAAATATTATTTAAAAATTAAATTTAAAAATATTCTAATTATAAGTAATACCATACATGAAACATTTTTAAAAACATTTATATTAAATAAAAAAATTTAAAAGGGGAACTTTAAAAAAAAGTTCTAATGAAAAATATCTTACCTTGAGTCCCATCTTTTACAGAACATTCTCAAACATCTCAATAATGAACGTATATTAAATATTTAATTTCTTAGTAAAATTTTTCATGTTTATTATATTAACATAATTTATTTAATTCAATTTATTTCAATGTTTTTTTGTTATTAATCAATTGAATTTATGTCAGACATTTTGAGCTGATTTTGTTTAAAAGATATTTAGTGTGATGACTATGGTCAAAGGAGTTATGGTTTCATCATCTTCAAAATATTAATATTTTAATAATTATTATTATTTACATTAAATATAATTTCAAAACTTATTCATGTAAGGTGGTAATGATAAATTTATCTCATCGCTTCATGGAGTTGGTCATCCACTTGTACACATGAGGAACATTATTGTTTTCCAATTGATGGGAGGGTAAGAAGATAGATAATAGTTTATCCTTTTAGAGTCATAATTTTTTTTAAAAATCATAAATATCACATAAATTGATACTTTTAAATATATTTCATGGGGGTGAATAAAAATGAGACACATCACTTCATGGAGATGGTATTCCACACTTATGTATGAATAATGTTTTCATTTTCCTTAGGATGGAAAGGAGGTAAAAGACCTTTTTTCATTAATATAATGAAATTTAAATATATAAATATAATTATTTCACTGTATTATGATGTTTATAATAGATTTTATTAATGTATAAGATGAAATAAATTTGACATAATTCAGTTAAGACTCATACTTCCTCCTCTGATATCTTCCTTTACATAAACCTTATGCCTGCTAGGATTGGTATTTTGGTGAGAATAACACCTCTAAGATGTGGGGAGGAAATTTGGGGAGATATTTCGGTATATATTTGTTGATATAGATTGATTAATTTATGTGTAAAATTAAGAAGATTAGGTTCCCTTTTACATGTGATAGGAGTGGCACCCTTGTAAATATTAATAACTTTAGAATATAATAAAATCTTTTCTCATGGAAAGTAGCTCTAATTATGCCTAATTTCAAATATAGGAAATTTTAAGTTTTAAATGTACTCAAAAAATAAAATTTATAAATTTTTTATAAATTTTTTAAACCTTATCACATATTTTAGACCCCCTCTTCCCCCCCCCACCCCCTCTTTAATCCTTTTAACCATTACCATGTTGAAAATCAATTACCATGGTAACAATTCATTATAATAAAAAATGAAATTAAAATAATTACCAAATTTGAACATGATGATTCCAAAATAATGAATATCTATTCAAATGTTCAATTTCAATAAGTGGTAAAAAGTAATTTAATTATACGTTCACAAAACAAAATGAAAAACTATTTTTAGACAAATGCCTTTTTTAAGCATAAAATGATTTTAAACCAAAATCAAGTATAATGTCGACTACCAAGGAATTAAATGGTTTTTGTTAAATTAAAGTATAATAATTTAACTATATAACCAATCAAAAACAAAAATTAACCATGTGAAAAAAAAATTAAATGAGAAGATCCAAAATTCGTTTTATTAGAATAAGAACATTACATGGATTTCAAAAATGTAAAAAAATTATTAATAAGTTAAAATTTATAATTATAAATGAATTATATGACTTATTAATAAAATATTTTATTCGTAAAATTTGTTTCATAAACTTTAAATTCATATTTATATTGTTATAATGTCATAAAAGTGATAGTACTTGTAAAATCAATGTTTTTCCCTATTCACTAAAAATTGAACTATATTGGCAAAAGATGAAAAATATATATTAATAATAATTTTAAATTAGTATTAAAAAAATAAATTCCATTTTATCTATTTTCATTTATAAAATTAACAAATTTATTTTTTAAATAAAAATACAAAATATAAAGAAAACTGCTTTTATAGAAAAATAAACATTTTAAACTTTAAGTGTTCTTAATATTATTTTATATCAATTTATAATTAATTAATTTCATTATATCATTTCACACATTTAAATAATACATATTGTCCTAATATTTTTTTAAAAAAATCAATTTATAAATATACTTTTCTAAAAATAAAACTAGTTTTCCGAAAATAACTATTTTTAATATAAAATTAGTTTATCTTAATTTATAACCATTTGATAATCAATTTATGAATGATTAATATTTTTTAAAAATATATGAAAATTAATTTTACATAATTTTAATACTATAAATTAAATAAATTTACTTTTTTAACAATATATATCTAACAAAATTATGTTTGAAAATGATATATTTTTGTTTAACTAATAATTGTTATACTAGTGTTCTTTATCATTACTTAACCATTTCATGGATTTACTTATTTTATTTAATTAATTACTAATTCAATTGTATAAATAAATTTTATTTATATCATTCTTTAAAAGTATTAAATTTAATGAAAATGATTAATTCAATAAAAAATATTAAAAATACATTTTTAGAATCATTTGTATTATCTTAATTGAATTTGGACCCTTTTATTTTAAAAATTCATTTATATATCAAAATAATTTAATAGTCTAGTATTGTGTTTAATTTTATGTATTTATGACTCATTACTCAAATATGTTCAATATTATATGTCACAAGATATCAAATTCATTGAATTTATTTTAAAGGAAATGTATTCTAAATTATGATGTTGTTACATTCTCCCCTCCTTGAAGAAATTGTGGCATAAAAGTTTTATCTCGTGATCATTGAAAATGGTTTTAAATAATTTCATAATCAATATCACAGGGTGGAAGATGGTATTTAGCACTAATAATTTAAAGTATCCCTAATAATGGATCCTTAAAATAGAGTAAAGAACAAGTAAAGTGGAGTGTAAAATAAATATATATAATTTGTAATAAAAATATATTAGTCCTTTTTGAATGGTTTTAATGAATCCACATTGATAACATTTCCTTTTGAAAAGAACATTAATGTCTTTGTTAATAGTATGAAACATATGTTTTCCAAAATATTTCTTAAACCAAAAATTTATGTTAGGTGGCTCATAATTGTAAATGTGTTTCAAAAGGAATTCCTTGATAGTTGAGAGATATTTTCTAAGAAGCGATAAATTTGTCTTCATATTACTTGAGTCAAAGTAATTTGTTAACCATCTAGACATAGAATAAGAGAAAATATACTTAAATATTTTATTTCCATATAATATAAATAATCTTATCATGTGATTTTGTTGTGAGTAGTTTTCCAACTCTTTATTACTTTATATTATAAATTACTAATAATTATAATAAATTTTTAACAACTATGACATCCCGGACCTGATTGCTACTAAACTTGTGCCCCAAGCCCGATTGGAAACATGAACCCTTGTGCATTTCTCCATAGCTAGGGGATTCTGACTAGTAGTGGGGGTGTGTAGGTAGTACAATGTGTATACTATACCCCAATGTCAGAGTAACAGAGTGGATACAACAAAAGTGAATAGTAATTGAAGCATAATTAAAAGGACAGATACAGAGAACAATGGAAACATGATAAAATATAAAGGAAGATTGAATAACTCAATAACATATAAAAAGACTCATAGGAAGTTTTTGATACAAACATGCATGAAAGTCAAGCTAGTATAGAAGGAAATATAAAATAAGTATCAAGCATGCTAAAGGAAAGTGATAAAGTGAACAAAAGCCAAAAGCTACCCCATAGCATCTCGAGCCTAAGCTCGGTCCTTTACTCCTAAGATCCATCTAAGAAATTTGAATCAATATCCTGAAAATTGGTGTTTTCCCCAATCCATACCTATAGTAAAATAATCTTCTTGGGTGTCAAAGGCGACCCGGGTAGGGTGAGAGATAAACAACTCTGTAAGCCACCACCAACGGTGTTTTACGAGTACAATGAGTAGTCGATATAAGTAAAAAGTGTGCATATAATATAAGGAAAGTAAAAAAAATAAATAATTAATAATTAACCTCTCACTCATGTTCTTAAAGAATACCTGGTGGGTCTACCAACTCTAGCTCAAAGCCGATATGACCGATCAAGTTACCATATATATATATATATATAGTATAACTAGAATTGCGTAAGACCATCCATACATGTATATAGAGATTGTAACTGGCCTAGGGTATTCATGCCTCCCACCCATACACATATAGTGATTATAAACGGTGTGGGGTAAGAATTCCTCCCACCCATACATATATATAGATTATCACTGGCATGGGGTAAGAATTCCTCCCACCCCATTCATGTATATTAAAATTTGAAATGGGGTAATAATGCCTCCCATCCATTCAAATTCATTTAACTCATAATCATAGAAGTGTAATAAACATTCATATTATATAACATAAGTAAAATCCATCTTACATCATATAAATTTAAACAAAAAAACCATTTCATATAATTCCTTTATAATAAATCATTACAAGGAAAAGTTCATGTCATCCCTTGAAACAATTCCATTAAATCCAATTCATATTTACTATTTAATACATACCATCCTAGCCAACCTATACATGAAAACCATCCAATTTTACTAACCTATAAAATTCATTTCATGACAAGGTATCAAGGATAAAGTGTCAAGGTTAACTACTTGTATTACCATTTAGACAATACCAATTCAGAAAAAGGACTAAGCACCATTGGGTAACCTAGGTATACATTAATTACACATGGGAAATTTTCTATTTCAATTAACAGATAATTCAGAAGCTAAATTGGGTTCCATGTATTTTAAACTATTTGGCCCAAAAGTCCATTTTCAAGGTGGCACACTTATGGGTGTCCATACGGAGCATGGGTGATACCTAAAACTTTAAAAAAATATCCAATTCACCTATATCAATGCACTAGGTTCATTTACACATAAAGGAAACAACACATCAAGGGATATCGGTAAAGGTCATCTCATCAAACAATGGATTATATACGAAACATCCAAAACTCAAATCAAAAACAATGTGACCACCTACCTTAGAGCCATAGAAGAAGCCTCTCTTGATATCAAGCACAGATTCAAAGCAGGTTGGAAGAGATATGATATTTATTCCAACACCATGAAAATAGGGAATATGATCCTAAAACCAAATATCACAAAGGATGGAAATAATAATAGAGATAGGAATACATATACTAGGGTGCCTTACCTCATGGGATACAACACCTCTGACAGATCAAGGATCAAACATTTGATAGAGGAGTAGAAAGAAATATAAGTATGAGGGGTTGAGTTCAAGTATGGGGGGTACCCACTATTCTATCCGCTGGAGTTAGGGGAATGAAAATAAGTAGGTTAGATTTTATGTGGGGGAATGGTAGTTTTTTTTTTCAAGACCCCCGGCACAAGGTTTATACAAATGGTTTACAAACTATGAGTGAATTATATTTCCCCTTTCTACAGCAGGCCGCACAGTCATGCACCTAGTCTTCATAGTAGTGGAAAAATTGTGCAGACTTATAGGTTCCCTTGTCTAAAATCACATGGTTTATGGAAACTATGTTTCTGGGCCACATATTTTACAATAACGTGTGCCCAAACCTACAACCCATTTTTTTAACATCTGGGAACCTAACCAGTCCTAGACGCTCCCTGGGTATTCCCTAAGCTATATAAAACCATTATCCTAATTAATGTAAATATTCAAGAACAATAACTGATGATCTTTACCTTTTTCAAAATTCGGGTCCTTAAAACCTCCCCTCCTTATAGAAACTCATCTCTAAGATTTCCTCATAAGGTTAAAGAGGTATTGTCGCCAAATATTTCCAACCACTGAGATTGTATATCAACTTCCCACTCTCGGGTCTTGTCCTGTACTCAAATGTGCTATTATAGAACCCATACTAGAGGAATGAAACTTCCTCGAAGTGCCAGCCCGTAAGAATACATGTAAGGGTCTAGAAGCATACATATCTATACCATTATAATCAAGATGAAAAGACATGATATGGGTCTGGATAATATTGGTGAAGCTGAGATACATGGAATACATCATGCATAGACCGTTATCTCTACGGAAGTGCCAGATCATAATCCACTAGTCTTATCCTCTTCCCAACAGTGAAGGGTCCAATGAATATTTGTGGTATATTACCCTATTTCGGAATACTTCAATGCCCCAACCTAGGTGACACTGTTAAGAAAACCTGGTCTCTGACCTTGAACTCAATAGGTCGTCATAGTCTATTGGCATAAGACTATTGTCTCGAAAGAGATGTCAACATGCACTACCTAATCAACTAGACTTTATTTGAAGTCTCCATCATGTAACGAGGCCCAAGAATACTTTCTTCCCCTACCTCTAGTTATCCCAGAGGTGTCCGGTAAGGCCTACCATACAAGGCTTCATATAGATCCATCTCAATGGAATCCTGGAAGCTGTTGTCATATGAAAACACTATGAGGGGAATTTGTGTCTCCCAAGAACCCCAAAGTCAAGAATGGACTCCTTAAGAATGTACTCTAGTTCTTGTATTATACGCTCCATCTAGACATCAGTCTGACGGTGATATTTCATGCACAAAAGTACTTGTGTACCCAAGGCCTTACACAACCCCTTCCAAAACCATGATGTAAAATGAGTGTCTCTATTATAAATGATAGAATGAGGTGCTCTATGAATACATACCCCCTATTTTACGTACATCCATCTAAGATCTTCTATCGATAAGTTCTCTCACACAAGTAAGTAGTGTGATAGTTTCATCAGAAAATCAACGACAACCCATACTAGGTCATTTCCATGAGGTGATATGGGTAAACCAGTCATGAAGTCCATTGAAACATCATCCCATTTCCAAATAGGAATTGAAAATGGATAAAGAATCCCTACCAGACATTGATGTTATACCTTCACCTACTGACAGATGGAACATCAAGTGATGAAACCGGTTATCTCATGTTTCATGTTGAGCCACCAATATTGGCATCATAGATCTTGATACATTTTGGAGAAAATAGGGTGAAACTCCAATACTGAGGAATGTAAGTCCCCCATTATCTCTCTATGATGTCTCTTGGGACCCATACACACCCAAAAAACAATTGAGTATCAACCCCATTGTCCATCCAACCAGAATTCGTATCGTCATATGAGATACTTTCCCGTGGGACAAGGCATTCATGATTAGATAGATTTCATGACCTTACTCATTCTATAAGAGTATATTTCACTACTAAGGCTGATAGATAGTCTTACCATGGTCCTCTTAAACCTCAACATGAATCTCTGAGAATAAATCCATAAGCTTCCATTCATCTCTGGACTCATGAACCACCTATTTCTAAGTATTTCATCGCAGAAAATTGGCTACTGAATTTCCTTTACCTAGAGTGTAGGAAAGAACGAAATAAAACAAATTAGGTACTTGACCCACCTATACTACATGAGATTTAGATCTTGCTAATTGAAGATGTATTTGAGGATTTTGTGGTCTATGAACACCACAAAATGCTCTCCCAATAAATAGTGTCTCCAACAGCGTAAGGCACGAACAATATCAACGAGCTCGAGGTTTTGTGTCAAGTAGTTCTTCTCATGAGATGTCAATTGATGAGAACCATACACAATGAATCACTCATTGTAAATCATAATAGCTCTATGATTGGCACCTGACACATCACAGTAGATAGTATAGGCCCTTCTGGGCTCTAGTGGAATTAGTATCAGCACTGAAGTGAGTCTACCCTTAAACTCCTAAAAGGCTACTTCACTAGCTTCCGACCATTCAATTTCCACACCCTTCTTTATCAAGGCTATAAGAAACACTAAAAGGCATGAGAAATCTTGAACTAAGTGTTTATAATATCCATCGAGCCGTAGGAATCCTTGAATATCAATGACATTTGTAACATCCCAGTTCGGGGTGCCACCCAAAGGTACCCCATACCCGGTTGGTCACATGGCCTCAACCGCATCTCCCTAAACACCATAGGCTTCTGAATAGCAGTAACAGCCTTGGGTGTAATAGTGGGAAAACTATGACCTCATTGGAAGAGTATTCATAGAAGAATAAAAAATAATAACCAGTATCAGAAGAAATAATTCTAAACAACAAGTAAACAGTGGAAGACGGAATGTAAATAAATAACTAGATCACATATATAAATGTTGCATTTCACGTATATATAGTAAAATATCCAAACAAGTCACAATGTTGGAAATACAGTACTAAACCAAAGTAAAAAAATAAATAAATAAACCCCAGCATCATTTCAATCCTCATATTGGTCTCACGCTCTCCAACTCCAAAACAATCAAGTACCTGAGGAAGAAGGGTTCTTTCCCTTATCTACACCTGTAACCATATAATCTATTTAGGTCCAAAATCATGACCCAAAAGGGTGTGAGATGAATCCCAGTAAAAAACCAATACAAGATCTATGCCTAACTACAAATAGTATATATAGTAAGTAATAATCTAAATGTAGTAAAGAAACTAGGAGTACACAAGAGTAACCAATTCCTACAGTTTCCATTTATATCCATTGGCATTTAATGTCCATCATTTAATCTACTAAGAATCAAAAACATGTAACTCATAAGACTACCTAACATGATGAAATCCAATCTCATACTTTGGCATGGAAACTGCATCCCAACATTAAATATTTTCATTAACCCTCTAGTTAACTCACACTGTCCAACCCATATATCCCAATAATGAAATAAAAAAGTAAAATACACTCTGAGGTATCACTCACTATAAATTCCCCCTATGGTATTTCAAAAATAACTACAGACTCTCTGGGGAAGCACTCAATGTCAATTCCCCATGTGCTCTCATAACATAAACTATAGACACTATGAGGGAGCACTCACTGTCAATCCCCCTTGTCATCTCATAGTGTGAAATATAAAAGACACTCTGAGGAAGCTCTTAATGTCAATTCCCCTTGGGGTCTAACTATACCAGGTTCTCACATCCCTATGAAATTCTATCATGCATATATGATATCAGGAATTCCAAAGTAATATCAACTATTGAATGGATAAAAAAACCACTATATAACACAATGATTTAACAAGATGAAAAAGTCAAACAATTCCATCCTATCAAGAAAGGAAAGGAAACAAGGTCTTCCTTATATCAAACCTATACCAAATGGACCAAAACATTCAAACAAGGAAACACACACATGGGGTGTTCCTTAAACAAAAAATTACAAATAATATCACATCAATAAACTATTAATCCTACTATCAATCTAATTCAGATAAAACAAGGTTCAATTTCCTTAACCCGAAGTACCTGAAACATGGTTAATCGACACTTTGGAATATAAAACTAAAAGATAAACAAAAAAAGTCAACAAACCACCTACCTTGATGTTATAATATCTATATAGTTGAACCTCAACCTTTGAATCGACCCAGAACGTCATAGATCGAAAAAAACATCAAAAATGTTCAACCTTGAATAACTCGAGAGAGAGAGAGAGAGAGAGAGAGAGAGAGGAGAAATTAGGAAGGGAGATTCTAGAAGAAGGAAGGAATCACTTGTTGAATTCCAATGCACCCATTGGAGTTCGAATGGGACCTTTCATGGAGAAACGGTGGCTCATAGATTAATCATTGCTCACAGTCACTTCTGGATGAACTAAGGCCATAAAAAGATGTTTTTGGGGATTAGACATGACCCTGGTCTGATTTATCAAATAAAAAAAGTATAAAACGTGAACTGTTAATGAACACACCCTGTATTTTCATCAACTGGTCCCCGACATTAGCAGTATTCCACGTCACCCCTCATGGCCATGTCTTGACCGTTACACGCCCAAGAAATGGTTGTACGCTGTAACTGGGTATACTGTGTGTACTCTTAAGTACACGGAATATACTTATAAAATTTCCAAACTGTCACTTCTTCCTCAAAAACACCCAAAAACTAGATCCAAACCAGAAATTAATATTTGAGTTCTTAAAAACACCCCCCCCCCCTTAAAGAAATTTGTCCCGAAATTTCCCTAACAAGGTGGTGAAAAAGAATCCTCTAACAGCTTCGGCCACTGCGATCACACTTTTCCCTCCCTCTCCCAAGTCTCATATTGTACTCGCCCATGCTTCCATAGCACCCGTACTAAAGGAACATACCATCCACGGAGAACCTTTGTACTATGATTAAAAATATGAATTGGTTGCTCCTCGAACGATGTGTACACCTCCTACTCAACCTCCTCAGGTTGAAAACATGATATGGGTCGATAAGTAACGTCTTAGCTAAGAAACGTGGAAGACGTCCTGCATAGATCGGTATATCTGAGGTTATGGCAACCGATAGGCAACTTTCCTGACTCTCTCCAAACCCTCAAAAGGCCTAACATATCTCGGTGAACACTTTATTTATCTCTTAATCATCCTGTGTCCCAAACTCAGTGAGACACATAGGAAAACCTAATCTCTGACCTCGAAATTTAGAGTTCATCTATATCGATTAGCATAATACTTTTGTCATGAATGTGTAGTAATCATCCTCTTTCAAATCAACTCCACTACCTATATGGTCTCTGGGACAAGATGAGGATCTATCATAGATGCCTCTTCTACCTCCAAACAATATAAGGGTGATCGGTAAGGCCAACTATACAAAGCCTCATAAGGTTCCATATGAATAGTTTCCGGAAAACTATTATCATAGGAAAACTCCACCAGAGGTATATGCTTCTCCCATGAACCACCAAAATCTAGGATTCATGCTCGAAGTATGTCCTCGAGCACCTGAATTGTGTTCTCTAAATGGACATCTGTCTGGGGATGGTAAGTTGTACTCAGAAGCATTTGTGTAACCAAATCCTTCTGTTTCCCTATCCAGAAATATGAAGTAAAGTGGGTGTCCTTATCTGAAATGATAGAGTGTGGAACCCCATCCAACTGTACAATATCTCGGATGTACAACCTTCCAAGCTCATCAACACTGAAGGTCTCTTTGATCAGTAAAAAGTGTGAAACCTTTGTGAGTCTTTCAATGACAACCCAAACTAAATCATTACCTCGATGCGATCTTAGTAACCCTATCACAAAATCAATCGAGACATCATTCCACTTCCACTCAGAAATGGGTAATAGTTGAAGAATCCATGCTGGTCACTGATTCTCTGCCTTCACTTGCTGATAAGTGGAACATCTCATCATAAAACTAGCAACATATCTATTCATACCCATATACCAATACTTACGGTGTAGATCTCAATACATCTTCGTAATACCTAGATGCACTTCCCAAACTGAGGAATGAAAATCCCACATCATCTCCTCACGTATGTCTGCTGACACCCATACGCGTCCATTAAAGAGCACGACCTCATCCTCACCTATAGTCCACCCAGGAGTAGGGTCCTCTCTTGACACACTCTCTTATAAGACTATGCCTTCAGAATATGATATTTTCCTCATTCACACTCAATCCATAAGAGTAGAGGTAACAACTATAGAATAAAGAAACATTTTCCCCTGCCTATCGTGCACCTCCAAATGCATCATAGAGAATAGAGCCATTAGATGCCACTCACTACTAGCCTCTTGAACTTCCTATATCTGAGTCCCCCTACTCAACACATAATCCACTAAGTTGACATTCCTAGGAATGTAGGACAACTCAAAGCCAAAATACAAAAGTTACTCGACCCACCTTCGTTGTCTCAAACTCAGATCACACTGAGTAAAGATATACTTGAGGATTTTTTGGTTAATGAAAACCACAAAATTCTCTCCAAGAAGGTATTGTCTCCAATAACACAATGCATGAAAAAAATCATCCAACTCAAGATCATGCATGGGGTAATTCTTTTCATGTGGCCTCAACTGTTGTGACCCGTACGCAACGACTCCTTCCCCCTACATAAGCACTGCTTCCAGCCCAATACCTGATGCATCACAGTAAATAGTGTAACTCTTGACCAGCTCTGGAAAAACTTGTATTGGTGCAGAATTAAACCTTCCCTCCATCGCTTGAAAGGCTAACTCACAAGAATCTAACCAAGAGTACATCACACCCTTCTTAGTCAGGCCAGTCAGTGGCTCCGCTAAGCATGAAAATTCTTGTATAAAACTTATGTAGTAACCTTACAGCCCCAAAAAATTTCGTACCTCAAAGACGGTCTTCAACTACTACCTGGAAACTAATTCTCTTACTTTCTAATATTGATGCCCATTCAAATTTAAATTTAAATTTTACAATACCCTATCGTAAAAGCATGTATTCTATCACAGCATCTATCACTGCAGCATGCACATCTATCACAACAGCATGAAATCAGTAATTCACCCTAAATGGGATGAGAAGAATGCATGACATGTGATCCCTATCAAGTGCATATACGATGCATGAGATAGAATACCCTCATCTCATCAAGTTGCAATAGAAATAGAACCTCAATGATATAAATCATAACAGCACAAAACATGTGTATCACCAAATGGTTAAATCAAATCAACTATAACAATTGAAAAAAAAAATTGAACTAATTATGGTATCTTGATTTTCCCTATACATGGGTTAGATACTCCTGGGAACAGCTTATTACCAACTACATGTTCCTTCCAAACCCTTTCTATAGGATCCCAATAGTAAGAAAAAGTTGAAAAGAACTTCCTTTGATACTACTTTGTAACATCCCAGTTACGGGTGTCGCCCTAAGGTGCCCCGTACCCGGTTGCTGACATGGCTTCAAACAAATTTCCCCAAATTCCAGAGGCTACGGAATAACTTTGAGGGCCTTGGGTGTGACCTTAGGGAAACAATTATATCATTGGTAGTGTATACACAAAAAAATAAAAAATAATAACCAATAGCAGAAGAAATAATGCCAAAAAACAAATAAATAGCAGAAGAATGAAAGTAAATAAATAACTGGAGCACATATATAGATGATGCATGTCACATTTTTCTTGGAAAATAGCCAAACAAGTCACGATTCTTGAAATACAGTACTAATCCAAAGTAAAAAAGGAAACAAATAAACTCCAACAGCATCGCAAGCCTTATCTTTTTTCCATGCTCTCTAGATCCACAGCAATTAAGATCTTGAGAAAGAATGGAGATTACCCTTATCAACACATGAAACCATTTAATCAATTTGGGTCCAAAATCATGAACCAAACAGGGTGTCAGACAAATCCTAGTAGGAAACCACCGCAATATCTTTTCCTAATTTTCAGCAAGTATATATAGCAGGTAATAATAGAAATGCAACAAAGAAACTAGGAGTAGACAAAATTAACCAAATACAATAGTTTACATTTATATTCATTATTATTTAATGTTCATAATTTAATCAAGTATGTATCACAAATATGTTTCTCATAAGACTACTTAACAGGACCAAATCCAAGCTTTGCTTCGGCATGGTAGACACGTCATAACATTAAATATTTACATTAACCCTCAGGGTAGCTCACACAGTCTAACCCATATGGCCCAATAATTCAAATAAAAAGGAAAAAATATATGAGGTATCACACACCATAAATTCCACCTATGTTCTTTCCATAATAACTACAGGCTCCCTAAGGAAGCACTCAACATCAATTCCCCCTATAGTCTAAGTACACCTGGTTCTTACAGCCCTATGCAATTCAATCAGGCATATATGATATCAAGAAGCCCCAAGTAATATCAACTACTACATGGCTAAAAAATCCACTACATAACACAATCATTTAACAAGAAGAAAAAGTCAAATAGTTTCATCCTATCAAGCAAGGTAAGGAAACAAGGTATGCCTCATATGCAACCTAGACTAAACGGCCCTAAACATTCAAAAAAGAAAACGCACTCATGTGTTGTTCCTTAAACATAAAATTTCACATAATATTACATTAATAAACCCTTAATACAATAATAAATCTAAGTCAAATAACATTGGGTTCAATTTCATTAACCTAAAATACCCGAAACATGGGCAATCAGCACTTTGGTATATAAAACCAAAAGAAAAACAACGAAAGGAAAAAAACCACCTACCTCGATGTTTTATGATCGATATAGTTTATCCTAGAACTTTGAATCGACCTAGATCATCATAGATCTAAAAAAATGTCAAAAAATTTCAACCTTGAATAAAATGAAAGAGAGGACACATCAGGAAGGTTGATTCAATAACAAGGAAAGAATCACTGATGGAATTCCAACGGACCCACTAGAGTTTGAATCGGACCTTGAATGGATAAATAGTGGATCAAAGAAGAACCATTTCTCTCGGTCACTCCTAGATGAACCAAGTCTAGAAGAAGATGTTTTGGGGATTATATTTGACCCCTATCCGATTTATCAAATAAAAGAAAACATACACAGCGTGTACTGTTAATGAAAATGGCATGTATTTTTCTCAACCAACCCCTGACATTAGTGGTCTTCCATGTCACACCACATAGCCATGTATTGGTCATTACATTCCTAAGACATGGATGTATGTAGTAACTAGTTACAATGTGTGTACTTTTAAGTTCATGGAGTGCACTTATAAAATATCAAAATTCTCCCCTTTTCCTAAAAAACAACCGAAAACTAGATTCATACCTGAAAAGAAGATTTGGGTTCATACAATTTTCTTGGGATTATCCCAAGAAACTATATCTCTCAGTTTCTCTGGTTAAAAAAAACTCATAACTCTGATATGATATGGCCTAGGAAGTGGACCTTATCAATCTAGAAGTGTAATTTACTAAGATTAGCATAGAGCTGAATCTCTCTCATCATATTTAGAATGCTATAAATATGGGTTACAAGATAATGTACAGAGTGATAATACAATATAATATCATTAACAAAGAAAAATACAAAATAATCTAGATATCATTGGAAAACCTGATTCATAAGATCCATGATGGAATCAGGTGCATTCGTGAGCCCGAACAGAATAACCAATCACTCGTAGAGACCATACCTTCTCTTTAAATATATGTGAGGTATGTCGGAAGTACTTACATTCACCTTATGATAGCCTGACCTCGGACCTATTTTTTAAAACACCTTCTCCCCTTATAGATGATCATGGTGGTCATCTATTTTATGAATTGGATTCCGGTTCTTAATAGTCAGTTTATTCAACCAGTGGTACTTCACACAAATCTTATGGGTACTATTCACCTTCTTATAAAAGAGGATAGGTGAACCCCCAATTGGAAGTTCTAGGGAATATAAATAATTTCTCCTCTAGATCCTCCAAATACTTCTTGAGATCGATTATATTCTTAAGTACCATCCTATAAGGAGGAATGGTCACAGGTGAAGCTCCAAGAAAAATCTCAATATAAAACACTACCTCTCTAACAGGAGGTAGACTAAAGAATTCATGAGGAAAAATGTATCTGAAATGATCCACTATAAGAGGAAAGATAGCAGGTTGTAACCCCTAATCATCACGTTAAAAACTATAGACATATGTTGTAAAACTACTGAGCCTCTTATACTCAGGTACTGATCATGTCGCACTAACATCCCATTCTCCATTGTGTATGTGTGTAACACCCTATGGTGATGTAAATGTCACCCTCCAATGATAGATTTCAATATAGTATCTATAGGTAACTATCCAGTCTACCCTAATGATTACATTGACACTTGTCATGTAAAAAATGTATAGGTTCCATTAAAAAAGGTAACTTCCTATCTGAAGAGGGAAATTCATACAATAGAAAACACCCTCTGAACATATTCTTAATGGTGTATCTAGAATTATAACACCATGATAGTACTCACTTTTGATTCCCAAACTCTCAGTGATTACTTCAGATATAAAAGAGTGATATGCACCCATATCAAAAAAATATGACACTAAAGTTGAGGTAACATGAATAGTACCTCATATAGTAGATGGTCCGACACTCTGATCTGGTGATGTAGGTTGGACTACACGTAACTAGACAATACTTCATATCTGAGTCACTTTCTAACTTCCCTACGAAGGCCCACTCTTCTATAACTGAGAATCATATTCCAAATTTCTTATGCCTCAACCACCACCTCCTACTAAAGGATTGATTGTATTCCAGATTCATGACTATTGTAACCCTGTTGTCCCGGCTCCTAACTAAGGAGTATGTGAAGATACCTACTCACTGGGAATTAGAGGGAACATCCGGCTAAAATAGTGCTGATGACCCAACAAGCCATAACCTCTGCACTAAACTGGGTTTTGCATACACTAACTCTTGAAATGTCCTGGAACCCCCCATTGGTGATAGATAGAAAGAACTTCCAGTGAAAGTATCCTAACCACTTCTACCTATATGAGGTTCTTCTAAGTGTCACATTCATCTAGAAGAAGACCTTCTGGATGTCTTAGGTGATGAACTACCCTTTCTCGCACCATATCATCCCTCAAATTTCACTCTGTAATTATCAAATGGTTAAGGATTTCAAAAATAGTCTTCAACCTAAACACATTTACTTGTGACCATATGGCATAACATAACCCATCCTCAAATATCCTAGAAGACATTAGATCACTAGAAGGTAGAGAAGGAGTGAAACACAGAAACTCAGTAAAATGGGATTAGTAATCTATAACTAACATGGTCCCCTACACTAAATTCATAAACTCTGTAGCTATGTCTTCCCTCAGTGTATAGGGGAATAAGTAGTCATAGAAGACAGTCTAGAAGTTGGCCCAAATCTTATCTCTATGTTATTCTTCCTCGGTGCTGACATCCCACCACATCTTGGATAAATTGAATAACTTTTAAGTAGATACCTTGAACCTCTACTCTGGAGGCATCACTAGGTGATTGAATATACACAGGATCGCCTTGAAACAAGACTTTGAGGAAATTTTTCATCCATCCCCTGAGAATGTAGGAGGATTTTGCTGTTGAAACTCACAAGTAAACTATTCCATATTCGGGGTAGGTCACACTCCTCCTTTCATAATCAACATCATACGCAAGAATCCCTATTGAAACAGGAAATTGGTGCCCATATCAGGAATAGTAGGAGTAGCCATGGGTGGCTTGATAGGATGGAAAACTAACGGCTCAAGGCTTGCCACCTCAAAAACAAGATCACCACTTCCTTCAGGGTGCACGACAAGAGGATGTCGAGGTGACATAATGATAAAATGCCAAAATAACACCTTATAAGAGATTCAACCGGTCCAAATGATTGCATTCAAGAATCTAGGACAAGTACTAAATCCTTTCTATAAAAATAGACATGCCTCTCTTGTAACACACCAATATTTTATTGTACGTTATTTCTTCAAAGTAATTCAATAACTTGCACTACACACAACATCGAGTTCAAGCGCACCATGACTTACCAAACTAGCAGTTCAAAAGAACTTGTGAATATTATTAAATGAATTTTGAACTATATATAATCCTTATAATTTTAGAATCCATATTATGATTTTCTTTGACATAATTTAAGAACTAATTCATTTTTTTAGATAAAAGAATTATTTTTCAAAAAATACACTTTTACCGCTTTTTAATGGTGAACCCTTTTTAAATATAATATTTGAAACTTTTATATATTGAATTTGACAAAATAAACATCTTCTATAGAATCGGTACATAATAATTTAGTCTCAATAAATTTTTGGTGTTTTTCTGATAACTTTCATATTTGGGAGAATAGTGAAAAATACTATATTTTAACTGGAAATAACATTTTTAATAAAAATAATTTACAGTGTTAAATTATTTATTTTAATGGTTTGGAAGTATAAATAGATTATATTTTTATCATTTAATCTAATTCTGGTCATTTTAAGTAATTTCACTTTGAGATTGAACATAAACAACTATCAATCTTTTGATAGTTATTGTTTCTTAAAAATACGCCTTTTGGTTTTGACAACGAGAATTAATATTAAATTAATAAATGAAACTTCTATATTTTGAATTTGGTAAAATAGACTAAATTTTTGTATTCGGAATATTAAAATTATCTTAGGGTAAATGTTTGGTATTTTTCTGAAAACTTTCAATTTTCGATGAATAGTGAAAAACACTGAGTTATTGTTTAAAACTGACTTTTTATTTAAATAATTATTTCTTTTATATAAATTTATTTTAGGTCCAAATAGATACATAATACCTATATATGTTCAATTTAATTCATTTAATCCATTTTGTAATAATATTTGATATATAAAATTTTATTTAACTTTTCATCGTCTTTTACCCACCTCTTAGGAGAATTTTCAAATTCTTATAAAACATAATTTTACCGCTTTTGTGAGTGGAATTTAAAAAAACATAGAGACATGGTTGATGTCAATAAGAAAAATTCGGTTCAATAAGATAAAAATAATTTTTTGTGAATAGTAACTTTTTACTTTTATTTGCCACGGTTAAAAGTAAAAAAGGGTAATTAAGGGTAAAAATGATATTATTCTTACCCTAACACATGTCCTAATTCTTTTTGATAAGGTTAATTCATCCAAAAAAACCTTACGAATAAAATAGGATCATTTAGGTCCACTTGGATTAGATTAGGACATTTAATATTATTTAATTCAAAGAATAGTTAAAAGAGTTAAAATCAATGTTTAGTAACTAAAATATTTTTAATATAGGGTTATACATAAGATAAATTAGACTATAAATATTAATTAGAAAACTAAAAAGTTTTCCTACATAATTTTATTTTATTTATAATTTTGAGCCATTAAATAATTAAATTTATTTATAACACAATGATGATGCAGTAATGGCCATATTAATGAATGATTAAAATAATTGAAATTATAAATATCCAAATAAATATAATTTGATACTTTTTAAAAATTCCGCTAATTTTATAAGTTATTATGACATTTTAGGGTTGGTTAGATCAATTTTTTTTTGAAGTAATCATGCTGTTATGATTTTAACAAAAAAACAAATACCAAATAGTGTCAAAATTGACATAAAATGGTTTTTAAAACAAAAATTATATTATTAGTTGATATAACAGTCCTAAAAATCTAAGGTTCGGAAAAAAGACTTAAATAATAATATATATGACATTAATGAACCAATTAAGGTTCGATTGGCATTTTATATTAAGATTGTTAACCATATAATATAAAAATACAATGGGATAAGGTAAATGTCAAACTATTTAACTAAGAGTTAAATATAAAAGTTAAGGTTAATATAGTGACCTAAACTAGTCTAAAACCTATTAGTTGAGTTTTTTTCAACCCATACACACCTTAGCCTTTAAATAATTCATTTTGGTTCCATTATAAACCGAAAAGAATTTATTATAAAATAATATTTTAAGTTTTCCCTGAGGTGCCCCTCACCCCTCTTATTAAAGGGCACTTCCCCTTATATAAAATTCAGACCTCCAAAACCATTTGGTTCGGCCAAACCCTGCCAAAATATCCCCCCAACTATCCTACCTTCATCTTAGAGGCCTTCCTTTGGTCAGAAATCCAACCTATGTAGCAGTTTTGATCAAATCAAAAGGAAGAACCTGAACAAGAGGTAATGATTTCACCACCCTCTTTCAAGTTCTCTTATTATTCCACTTACACTTTTTTGTTGTTTCAATTATAAAATAATAACTCCAGTATATTCTATATATTGTGATGTTATTATAATTATGTTACAACTATATTCATTATTCTATCCATCTTATGAATGATAATGTCACCATGCGTTCGTACGTACGACTTACCGTCTCCAAACCATGGTGTAATTAGTTATTCAACACTATGTTATTTGGATGGATATAATGAAAAGTAATATGCACATAAATAATTCAAATAAAATTCTAATTTCTCTTTAAAATTAATATACCATCCAATTCCACACTTTTAAGGAAATTATATTGTCTCTCGTGCATACGTATGGATTAACGTCTCCATGACCTGAATAGATTCATTTCCACGTTCAAAATTCCTCGACGATTATAAAAATATATATTACTAATAAGTATGTAATATATGACATAATAATTCTACTGGAGATATATATATTTATATATATATGTACTTACATATATCTTATTCACTTAGTTCCATTCAATACGATATGAAAACGGAAACAACATTTATGCGTATGTACGTACTACATTCTCTATAAACGGTGTTTTTCATTTCATATATATGTCTATTATACATATTTATATTCTAAATATATATAATATATAAATCATGTTTTATATTTTGGAAGTATTTAAATTGTGATCTAAGTGATACAATCAAGAGTAACAAGTTAAAACACGTATGATAATGAAAGCGATTATTACCCGAAATGTTAATTTTACAAGGAAATTATTATTAAATCGGTAGTATAAAATCATAAATGAATCATGTATGATATCATAAATATTAATATGGTTCTGTTATAATTTAATAACATACTAAGATCATCATACAAGAGGTTAAATGTACCCTCGACTAAATGAAAGTGCCATGTAAGGGTTAATTCCTCTATCTCATTATTATCTGAGATTGTTTATGTGTAAGTATTTACTGGGACATTTTTTTCATCCATGTCCATTTTTCATAAAAATGATTTCAAAATGAATATTTTATGGATTTTTGAAAGGTACTCTTTATCAAGATCAGAATTTTAAATGTTTTAATTCTTTATCTTTCTAAATCATTTTAATTAATTACCATGTTTTCAAAATGATTTTAAGGATTTATTTATATGGACATGAATGTTTTGAAATGATAATTCTTTTAAAAAGTTTCAAAGTGGTATGGGACACTTCAATTCAAATATCTCTTTTAAATTACATCCTTTATAAATGTGTGTCTTTTAAATGATTTTTCAAAAAGTATATTTCCCTCAAAAAATTTTACTAATCATTTTCAACTATGTCAGCATCCTTTAATGGATATTATTTTTGATTGAGGTTGATTTATTATAATAAAATATTCTATATTTTATTGAATGAGTTATGATATGTTTTACTGTGGATGTTCTATTTTTATACCATTCGTGGTTTATGGTTAATGTATTTACATTTCGTCTTCTAGTTTTAATATGAATGTTTATGTTATGTTTCAACTTTTTCATATGAGGAATGCAGTGGACTTAGTAAGTGACCAGTGGAGCCCGTTATAGCTCCTTGATGAATCAGTAGGTCTCATGAGACAAACTAGTGTCTTGGCACGAGGCCTTGACAAAAATTTCATTTGTAGTCTTGGAACAAGGCCTTGAATATGTGGTAATGATGTCCGACGTTAGGCGTTCCCTCATTATGAAATTAGTGGTTACATGTGATTATTCGACTAGTATAATATCCATGTGCATGTTTATATCGTAATGTTTGATTTATTTTTTCCATATTATGTTCATGTTTATGTTTAAAAGGTCTTTGTTTTTATCACACATCTTTTCTTAAAACTTTATAGCTTCCACTAAATTATTTACCCTTATGGGGAATCTGAGCTCACCCCTTTCTTATGTTTTATTTTCCCAGGATTCCAATAAGTGTATTACGATTGATATGCAGGGTTAAGATGAAGGGAATAATGGTGTTCTCAAAGAACTATCTATGCAATGTTTTATGTTTGAAATTTTAATGTAAAGATAATGTATGTAATCTATTTTCCAAGACTGCTAAACTGATCGGTCCTTCGAGACTTGATTCCTTGTAATCTTTCCAATGTATTAAAATAATGCGCTAGCTCTGGGTAATTGGGGTCAGGGTGTTACATCTCTACTTGCTTCAAAACCCAGGACTAGATTTTTTAACATACCATAATAAGCCATAAGGACAGAGAAACACCTACTAACTACTACTAAGGTTGGGTTTAGGCCAAGTCTTTAGGTTGGGAATGTGAAATAAGGATGTTCTTGGGTTATAAACCATTTCCCATTTGAAAACATTCTCATTTAAATTAGATTAATCCAATGACATTTCATTTTCAATACCATAATGTCCCATACACCATATTAACCAAATGATGAAACACACTTGTATGTCATTTTCATTTAAATTGTTCTTATCCATGTGATTATATCATTTCCTAAAGGGTTGAGCTAGCTGTAATTCCATTTTTAGATCCACAAGGGCCCTTAAACATTATGAATCAGAGAGTGGAACCCACCAAACCCACACCCTAGAATGATCTAGATCCTACAATAAGTTTCAAAAAAAATTATATATGTTACAAGGCACAAAAAATAATAAATAGGAAATACTTGATGAAAATTTAAATGTGAAATGGAAAAATGTGTAGCCTATTCATATCGTTCCTATCATGATGCATGTTCTACCACATAACCCTCGTTTCATCTAGTTGACTGATGAAATAATAGTCCCAATATCATAAATATCAATAACATCACAAAACATTTAAAGCACCCAAAAGTGAAATTATATCAATAGTAATAGAAGAATAAATAACATCATAAATAAGGAAACTTGGCCTTTACCCAATACAGGGGTTCGTGATGCCCAATCATAGCTTATGCCTAAGTCCCTAAGTGTTTACAATCACCACTATATTATTTTCAAAGAGTAAAAAAAAGAAAGTTACTCCTCTTATACCACATTTTGACATCCTGAAACTGGATTCCACTTAACCTGTGCCATGATACTAGTTGCCCACATGACCCCTGGCATGTCTTCCTATAATCCAAGGGCTACCGACTAGTAGTGGGGTGTGTAGGTAGTACGGAGGGGAGACTATACCCCCATTTGAAGGTAACGTGATAGATACAACAAAACTGAATAGTAGAGAAAACATAATTAAATAGAGAGATATAGTAAAATATGCAAACATAATCAAATACAGAGGAATGCTGAATAACTGAATGATATAGAAAAAGACTCATAGGAAGTGTATCATACAAATATACACTCATGGCAAGCAAGTACAAAATGAAACATAAAATAGGAATCAATCATGCTAAATAAAAGTGATAAAAATAAAAAAAGATGAAATTTTCTCCATAGCATATCAAATATAAGCTAGACCCTCTACTCTTAAGCTTCATCTAAGCAATATGAATCAACATCCTAAAGAGTGGTGTTTTCTCCAATCCATACTTATAATAAAACAGTCTTCTTGGGATCCAAAGGAGGTCTGAGTAGGGTGTGAGATAAAAATCTCAATAGGCCACCACCAATGGTGTCTATGTGTAATTTGAGTAGGCGCTCATAAGTAAACTATGTTAAACTAATAGTTGGAAATGAAAACAATGCAGAATAATTAATTAACCTCTCACTCATGTTTCTAAAGGATACATGGTGGGTCTACCTACTTCAGTTCAAAGATGGTATGTCCGATCAAGTTACCATATATATATATATTGAGTATAACTAGCATGGGGTAGTAATACCTCCCATCCATACATGTATATAGAGATTGTAACTATTGTGGGGTAAGCATTACTCCCACCAATACAAATATAGAGATTATAAATAGTTTGGGGTAAAAATTCCTCCCACCCATACACATATAGATATTATAACTAGAATGAGGTAATCATGCCTCCCACCCATACATGTATATTAAAAGATATAATGGGTTAATAATTCCTTCTATATATTCACATTCATATACCTCATAAGAATATAATTGAAATAACCATCAACTCAAAAAACATAAGTAAAATCCATCTTACATCATTTCAATTAAAAAATCATTTCATGTAATTACATTATAATAAATCATAAGAAGGGATAGGCCATGACATCCCATGAAACCATTTCGTTAAATCCAATTCATGTTTAATATTCAATCCATATCATCCTAGCCAACCATTACAATCCAACCATCTAGCTCTCCTAACATGGAAAATTCATTTCAAGGAAAGGTGTCAAGGTCAACTACTCACATACCCATTTGGAAATTTCAAATTAAAAAGGGACTAAGATTCATTGAGGCACCTTGGTATACATCAATTACACGTGGAAAAATTTCTATTTAAATTTTTATCCAATATGGAATCTAAATTGGGTTTTATATATTTTAAATCATTTGGCCCAAAGGGACATTTTCAATGTGGAATGCCTATGGGTGTCCATAGATAGAAAGGGTGATATCTAATCCCCAAAACAAGATCCAATTCACCTATATTATGGAATTGGGATGTTTGAAAAGAAAGAAAAAACACATCAAGGGAGGTCAACAAATATCATCTCATGGAATAATGGATAAAATATGAAATGGAAAAAATTAAAATATAAAACTACGTAACCACCTACCATTGGACCTTTGATGAAGGCTCACTTGATATTGACCACCAATTTGAAGCAATTTGGAATAGATCTATGTTTTAGTCCAACACCCTAAAAATAGAGAATATGATCCTAAAACTTAATAGCACAAAGGATTGAAATAAGAATAAAGATAGAAGTAGAGAGACAATAGAGCCTCACCTCAAGGGATCCAATACCTTCGGAGAATCAAGTATTAAACACCAAATAGAGGAGTAGAAAGAGATCCAAGGAGGAGGAGGGTTTGAGCTTAGGGAGGATAATACACTATTATATCTTCTAGAGGTAGGGAAAATCAAATAAATATGTTACATTTTAAGTGTGGTAAATGGTAATTTTTTTCCAAGACCCACGCGTAAGGTTTAAAAACCATGTGCAAACCGTGTGTGAAGGATAGGTCCCCTCTCTGTAGTAGGTTTCACGGTCATGCGCCTAGTCTAAATAGTTGCAGAAAAACTGTGCGGACTTTTTGGTGCCCCTATCTATTACCACACATTTTACAGAAACTATGCAGCCTGGATTGCATGGTTTACACTAACCTTGGGGCCCAACCTACAAACCATTTTTTTCATACCCCCAGGCTCCAAACTATCCATGGACACTCCTCGGGCCTTCCCAAGTCTGTATCACACCTTTACCAAAAATTAATGTAATGATTCAAATTAAAAAACCAATGATCTATACCTTAGTCCAAATTCGGTTCATTACCAAATCTGAAGCACTAAAATTAAATTTTAACACAACATAATATCCAAAAAATAATGACAAGTTTTTAATCCCATTTTTTCTATTTAGTAAAACAAAAAAATTGTCAGCAAAGGTTAAGATAATATCCAATATAAATAAACCATCATATAAAAATGTAATACATAAATCCATAAAACCAAAATAATAACACCCAGAGTTCAACATAAATCTTTCCATAAATAGATAACCCCAAAAATTTTCAAAAAAATGAGACCAAATTTGAATCCAATAGATTAAGATGATTTGATCACAAATTCAACCAAAATAAACTTAACATTTATCTCTAAAAAACATCAATCACTCATAAATTCTCATAAAAAATTATATTCTATAATCAATAATTTTCTAAAAAATACTAATATTTTCCAAAAATAACATAAATTTCCATAAAAATCATATATGCTTCTAAAAGATAACTCAATATTTATTCCTCAATTAGTATTAATAAAACTGATGTAAAATCCAATACTAGACAAATATTTTCCCATTTACCTTGATTCCTGTAATGTTACGAAAAATAAAGTGAAATTCTTCCTAAATAACTTTAACCACCTAATCACCAAATCACATTTTCTAATACCATGTTTTTCAATACGATAAAAAAACATCCCAAAAAATATAATAACCCTTTCTCTAAAGAAACCATAATTACTACAATATAAAAGAATGTAATAACCCAAAATATAATCTTTACTTTATATCTTTCATCCATAATATAATTTCATTATTCTCAAATAACCTTTGTAGTATATAAAATCATAAACCTAATGGTTATATATACTGTAATCATCCATTAAAACCTAATAAAAAATCCAAAATATCAATAATAAACTCAAATGGGTATAAATACCTTTTTCTTATGATCATACATAAATTTTTCAACCGTTAAATAAAATACCACTACATCATAACTCTTGAAACCTTATATATATATATATATTTCAATCATTCAACTTCATTTATAAATCGTTAACCCATATTTTTTCTCTTATTCCATGATACTTCCCTTTTACAATCAAAAATATGAATCATATAATAAGGTTCATAAATATCTATATTATCGTGTTTACTACATTATGTATAAGTAAAACTATTTAAATAATCTATAACACTTATAAGTTATTGCAGATTCATTATCTTCAACTATAGAGCATCTGAATTTTCTAAACCTTTATTCATGTGATCTTGTTGATACCCTAAAATATCTCCTCCTTGGGAATCAATTTTCATAGTTCTCAAACTCCCAGCATCTAAAATTTTTTATTGATTCCATAAAATAACATTATTTCCCTTCACTGTGTTAACTAAAATATTATTTTTTCCATGAAAATTTATTTCTTTATTTCTTCATTAACCACATATAAACTATCTTCTAGTTTCATTCAGAAATTTCCCTTGGTAATTCTTCCCAAAATAATGACACATATGAAGTTGAATCGCTTTACCTTCATGATATTTATCACCATAAATTCCATTAAACTACATTTTTATCTTATTTGGTTCATTAGGAAACTCACTAAAGTTCAAATTTTTTATCATAACCTGAGATATATAGTTAGGTATGACCAAAATAGTTTCCACTCAAAATACTATTCTGTTTGTTTCATAGTTCAAAAAATCAACACAGTATCCTTCACATCTATTATTAACATGGATCTTATTGGTTCCTTCCATTTATTAAAAAAAATAGTTAGTGTGATTATATTAAATAAAATCATAATAAACCATATAATGAGGAGGAAAAGGGAAAAAATATCATTAATTATGTTATCTTTTATTAAACTGATTCGATTAATATAAAATTATATGTAATTATACATAAAATATTATCCTTAAAATTTATATAAGTATTTTAACTTATGATCCAAATCCATCATTTCAATCCCTAACGTTTTCTCATTAAAAAAATCCTAACCTATAGAGTTTTCAAAACCCATACACTTATAACAACTATAACACACCATTACTTAAATAACCCATAATTATTTTAGTTTAATAATATGGATTTTTCATTATTACATTCACATGATAATTTAGGTTTTTTGTTTTATAAAATTAGGAAATCTATTACATGAAAAATTGGAAACTTCTATACCATGTAAATTTTTTCAAAAAACAAGTTATTAAGTCTACACCCATATTAAATTCAAAAAAAATTCCTTCATTGAAGATGAGTCACTATACATGAATGATTAACCTTTATATAGTTCCTACACATCCTTATATCATGTGGAAAATATTTAATAATGTAGGATGAGAACAAAAATATTTTCAAGGGATATAAAAATTAAATCAATTCAATTAGTCCAGTGAAAAACATGGAAACGAATAAAAATGTGTACCACTTTCAAAATAAACTATAAGCTTAGAAAATAAATGATAGTAACTTGTGAAAATAAAAAAATTATAAAAAAACTTTAAACCATATAAAAATAATATAAAAACCATGAATTCATTTTTATAAAATATGAGAACCCATGAAAAATATTTTCCATGAAAATAAACCTTTCTCTTTTAAAATATTAAATGCATTATTCTTAAATTTAAAATATTTTCATTAAAAATAATCATCAGAATATAAAAAGAATTTATAAATCATGGTGCATCATATTCAAACATGTGTTAAAATCATTCAAATAACCCTTTTAATAGGAGTAACCAAATTGTTTATCTTTAACATTTTAACTTTGAAGACAAAATAATTACAGAATGCATTGAAGAGCTATATCCCAAGATCACCTATCATCATTTATATTTCCCAAGAACTATAATAGTAAGAAAAAAATTCATAATGTTGACCTTTTTCATCACATATACCTTTAAAAACTCATATTAACCCATAATAAAAGTTCTTTATTTTAAAATAAAAATATAAAGAAATATCATTTTTTTGGATAACTCTTCAAAAACAAAAAAAAATCTTTGAAGATTGGGAATAATACCTTATTATAAAAACCATTATAACTTATAGACGGATATTGATAAATAATAATATCTATAATTGTGGGAAAAATTTCTCATGTGCTAAATGTTAAAAAACATTATTTTTCACTTTAGAAAAAATAATCAAAAGTGGCCCATACAAAACAAATTAGTAGAATCCTTTTTAAAACATTAAAAATAATTAAAAAGTTTTTTAAAATAAAATTTGAAAATATATTAATTATAAATAAAACATTATAAAAAAATATATAAGAATGTATCTATGAAATATAAATATTTTTATATGGTAACATTAAAAAGGTTTTAACGGAAAATTTTTTACCTTCAGTCTCGTCTTACATAATACATTCTTTAAATCCTAACAAATAAAATTATAATAATTCTTTAATTTATTAATAACCATTTTAATATTTTTTTAAAATTATCATTATTTCTTCTATTTCATTTCTTTCAGTATTTCATTTATTTTCTAAATTAGTTAAGTTTAAGATGAATATTTTGAGTTTGTTCGGTCCAAAAAAGGATTTGGGGTATTACCTGTGGTTAAAGGATTCATGGTTCTATCATCTCCATAGTCATTAAAATGTTAAATTTATCATATTTTTACATTAAATATTTCTCTAAAACCTTAAATTCAATGTGGTAATGAAAAAAAATCACATCGCTTTGTGGAGGTGGTAGTCCACACGTATGCACAAGTGATGGTATCATTTTCCAACAGATGGAGTGGTAAGAAGGTTGAAAATATTTAATCATTAAAAAATAATCATTATTTAATAAACATAATATGTATCCATTAAATATATATTTATAACCATCCTTTCTGTGTGTTGGTAAACAAAAACACATCGCTTCGTAGAGCTGGTAGTCCACATGTATGTATGAATGATGTTTTTATTTTCCATAAGAGTGAAAGGAGGTATAAAATAAACATAATAAAATTTTAGTATAATATATTTAATAATTTAATTAAATTTTTGTGGTATAATATATTTTTATTAGGTATAATAATAAATAAACATGAATTAATTATGGTAAGACTTACACATTTTATATGGGTATCTTACGTTGACTTACACCTTAAGCCTTCTAGAATTGCTCTTTTGGGGAGATTATGTCCTACAAGAAATATGGAAAAGAGTTAGGGAGGTATTTTTATATATATTGTTTGATATAGATTCCCCATTGCATGTGTATAATGTATAATAGGTGGTTCCCTTACATAAGTTGTAGTAGCTCTGCCATTGTCGATATTAATAACGGTAAAATATAAAAAAAATTATTTTTCCAGGATAGTGGCTCCAATTTAGTCAAATTTCAAATATATGGTATGTTCAAGAATATATAAACTCAAAAAAGAAATTTTTTAAAGTTATATATATATATATATTATACCTTGACTCTTAGATTAACTCCACATATTTAACCTTTTAACCTTTACTATGGTGACAAAATTTTACCATAGTAACAATACATTATAACTAAAAATGAAATTAACATAAAAATTTTAAAAGTATGATTCAAAATATCAAATCCATTAACTAAGATTAAATTTCAAAAAATAGTAAAAATTAATTTTAATATATTTTTGAAAAACGCAATAAAACCTCATTTTTATAAAAATGTTTTTTTAAGCATAAAAAATTAATTTACCCCAAAATATTATGTAATGTTTATTCAAATGGAATTAATTCGTTTAGTATTAATAAAATTATACTTATTTTATTTTAAAACAAAACTAAAAAATAATTTAACCTTGTGAAAAAGTGATTAAAAGAGAATATCTAAAAATAGATTTTATTAGAATAAAAACATTACACAGATTCCATAATTTTGAAACTTGTATTTCCCAGGTTCAAAATTATTATTCTAAATGAATTATATTAATTATAAAATATAAATTTTTTCAATAAAAATGGTTTCACAAAATTTCAAGTCATACTTATTTCATGATAATGTCATAAAAGTTATAGTATTTGTAAAATTGTTGTTTTCAACATTCACCTAAAAATATTATTTCTGAAAAATCCCAAAAAACTATATTAATATTATTATGACATGAATATTTAAAAAATTAGTTCAATTTTATTTAATTATATTTATAAAATTAATAAATTTAACTATTAAATAAAATTTAAAAATATAAATAAAAACTACTCTTATAGAAAAATATCACTTTTAAACATTAAGTATTCTTAATATTATTTTATATCAATTTATAATTAATTTATTATTTATATATTAGTTCAAAATTTTAAATATTAAATATTATCATAATAATTTTTAACAATTATTCAATTTCGAAAAATGCATTAAGCGTAATAAAAATAGTTTTATAAAAATATCTATTTTTACCTTAAATTTAACTTTTCAACCTTTATATCCATTTTATAATAAATTTATGAAGGATTATTAATTTTATACATGTATAAAAAATAATTTTAAATAGTTTTAACATTTTAAATATGATAAATTTCCTTTTAAATAAAACATATATAGAAAAATAATTTTGTTAAACAAAATATTTCTATTTAAACAAGAATAATTAAACTAGCATTACTTATCATTACTTAAACATTTCTTTTATTTTTTTTACTTATATTTAATAAATACATTTTATTTTTTGTATTCTTAAGAAGTATTAAATTTTATGAAAATTTTTATTTCAATAAAATAATTGAAAACTACCTTTTTAGATTCAATTGTATTTTTTTAAGTAAATTTGATCTATTTTATTTTACAAGATATTTACATATCAATATAACTGAAAAACCTAGTAATGCATTTCATTTTGTGTAGAATTAGATAATTATTCACTTAATTTTTAAATTTTTTCAATGTAATCTGTTGAATTCATCTATTTTATTTTAAAATAAAATATATTCTAAAATCTTAGGGTGTAACATTTTAAAACCTAAGTAACATTTTATTCTAATAAAAGAAATTGTTTTGATCCTTTTTTTATTTATGTGATTAAAATTATACATTAGCATTTGGATTTGATTTTAAGTCAAATAAATATCCTTTTTTAGTTATAAATCATTAAATTTCATGGGTATCAATTCTATGCATCATTTAAGTATAACGTATTTTTATGCTTAAAAAACATTTTTCTAAAAACTGTTTTTCAATGAGTTTTTCATATTTATGTTAAAATTAATTTTTATCACTTATGTAAATTTTATAATTTAAAATTATTTTCATATTTCTAATTAAATAGTTCAAATTAGTTAATAAGTTTCATTTTATTTTTATTCATTAAATTAAGTTTCCATGGTAAAAGTTAATCATCCCGAAAATGGTTAAAAAAGGATTAAAGGGGTTTAATTAATAGATAAGTACAAAAATATATCAAAATCATATCTTTGATTTTATTGGATGATTTTATTTCAATATATAATATCTTATATTAAAATTTCCTCAGCCTTGGGGCCTTTTTACCTTGAGAAATATATTTATATTATTTTAAAGTTAAGAGTATTTATTAAGGAGCCACCCATCTCAGTTATAAAAGGACCCTACCTATCATCACTACTCCACACCCCACGAGCTCCATAACTCAACCAAGATATTGAAAAATAACTACTCATAATCCTTATCCAAATCCTAGAGGTTGTTTTTCCCAAAAGACCAATATAAAAAAGATTATGGTGTTTATCAAAGGAAGTTGTGTAAGTTGGAGTTATTTGTTCTTACCAAGTTATCTCATGATCATTTATTCTTAAAACTTGTCAAAATATTCTATAACAATATTAATATAATAAAATATGCATCATTATATTAATATAATTTTATTTTTTTGAAGTAACTGTTTTTATCTACCTTCTTTCCATCCATTAAAAAATGAAAACATTTTCTATGTGTAAGTGTGGACAACAGCCTCAATGAAATTCATGTATCATTTTTCATAACTGCAATACATATATCGTCATAGAAAGGTATTTAAAGAATAAATATAATTTTTATGTCATTATTAACATTATTTTAAAATTTTAAAATCATTTTATGACCATATTTACACCGGTCGAGACACCAAATCAATTTTAGACCGAACAGCCCCAAAATGTCTTGCATTAACATATATGTTTAAGTAATTAAAAAAATACGATAATAAAATAATTAAAATAAATAATAATAGATTAATAAAAATTAATAATGTTCTAAAATAATTAAAAAATTAATATAAGATTTTTTTTTAAACTAAGATATGTACATGAAAATTTATAACTTGAGGTATGGTATTTTTTCTTAAAACCTTGTTTTATTTTTTTTGGATTTTATTTAAAAAAAATTTTCTCCATATAAATGTTCCTTTAAATTTCTCTAGAATGTTCTTCTTTATAGTCAAATTTAATTATTTAGTTAATTTTTATCTACCATTACTTTATTCATGAAGTTTAAAAAAGGAATATATTTAACTTTTTATGTACAAGTTATTTTCTGACTTTCTTTTAAAAGTGGGGAAATAATGTTTTTTAAATTTTTACCACTTGATAAATTTTTCATATAACTATGAATATTATTAATTTTTAATATTTCTACATAAGTTTTTGGGTTTTTATCTAGTATAGCATTCCCATTGCTCTAGTAATTTTAAGTGTTTTTAATGTTTTCAAAAGAAAAGAATATTTCTCATTATTTATATAATATAATTGAAACTTTTTTCCCTTATAGTCTCAAATGACAATTTTTATGATTTTAATAATGTAAATGTAAGATTTTATGTGATTTTTATAAAGTTATTTTACATTTAATAATATTAATAGTGGGTATGATATAACCCTAAAATTCAATGGATAATGTTGTTTTCCTAGGAGAAGATATGTTGGAATTAATCGAGTAGGTTATTCCATTATAAGAGTTCTTATAAGGGTGATTATAAGAGTGATATGGAAATAATATCTCAAAATGACTAGACCCATTTTATTTTATTTCTATGAGTTTTATTGAATATATTTTTATTTTAAGTGGTAATAAAATGAGATTATGGTTAAAGTAATGTATATGGCCTTTTAAATGTGAAACTTTTGTTTTCTAAAAAAAATTCTCTTTAATTTTACTATTTTTTCAAGTAACTTTTTTTTATGATTTTACCATTATTCTTGCTTAAAGAATGTTTTTTTTTAAATTTGGAAATAAATTTTATTTCATGAGTAAGTAAATTATTATTTGTGCTCAAAGTATATTATGTAAAAAAATGAAAACTTCCTTATGGATATTCATGTTTTTCCATGGACTAATGGGATTAATTTATGTTTATATACCTTACTAATATTTTTATGTCCATACCACATATTCAAAAAAATATTATAGGGATTAAGGATGTTTAGGAACTATATTAAGGTCAATCATTTAATATTCATGACACTTATTACAAATAAAAAGTTCAACAAATGAAACAAGTGTTTAAAGATAAAAACCTATTTTATAGAAAAAAAATAGATTGTGTGTAATTTTACACTTTCTTATGTAATGAATTTCTTAATTATATAAAACTATAAACCTAAGATATCATGGTAAAGTAATAATTTTTAATAATTTCTATTAAACTCGTAATTAAAAGTTTTTTATGTTATAGGTTAATATAGGTAGTACTGGTGTCCAAATATAAAGAAGGATATCACATGTTATTTATGTGGTGCTCCCAATATTAGTAGTGAAGGCTTAGAACTAGTGAACCACATGTCTCATATTTTCATTTCCCATTCATTAATGAAAATAGAATGATTTCACTATGAATTTTTAATGGTCTCATTGAGGAAATATTGAGTCAAAGACGTAGTATGGGTGATCATGGATCTACTGACAAAGGTTGATAATTTTATATTATTCCAAGATACCTTTTTAAAGGATGAGATGTGGATACTCTATTTTTTGGAAATAATTCTCTAATATGGGGTCCCTTTGAGTACTATTTTAGATAGGGACTCCCGTTTTACATTGTGTTTCTGGTAGGTTTTATAAAGTCACTTGGTACATTGGTTCACCTGAGCATTAGCTATCATCCAAAAAAAATGGATAGTTAGACTGATATATTAAGATTATAGATGCCATACTGAGATTATGAATCCTATGTTGGATTTGGTGGCTTAGAACCAACTACTTTTTACTTTATTCATTAATAAATACCTTATCACATCTTAAATGTACTTATGTGTGACAATGAATGTGATAATGTCCTCAGGAAAGTTGTTTCATTAAAGGGTCATAGCAGATCCCTGCTATGATGAGAACCCGGAAGTTCCATAAAACTGTTCTTGAATATATATTCTATGGACGGATGATGTCATTTGAGGGACAAAAATAATATAGGCCATTAGGGGTGAGGACTCAAAAATATTTGAGGCACCTTCTCATGGTGTGAGCCCTTGGTAATATCCAGGATAATATTATGAGAATGAGACCCACCAGTAGGAAATTCACATTTCAAAGTGACATTAGATGTTCCTATCTTCAGATGTGTGTATTGGTCCTTAGACTTTAATATTATTATTAATGGGTATTACAACTCATGAACGTAGATGTATTGAAGAAAACTCTGACGAAACACTGTTCTCAGTGAGGTAGGATATGTTGGGTGTGTCACAAGTGATACTACACTAATAGATAATGAAAGAAAGGATATTTACCTTATGTTCCATAATGGAAGTATATATCTCAGGCCCTTTGATGGATTTGATATATCCTAAATAAATCCATGGCCATGGTGCGGAATGGGAGAGTTCAATTCCATAAATTCAAAGAAATAATAATTGAGCACATGGGTTGATGGCACTAGTAAGAAACCCGCTTGATTTGAGATATCGATACAAAGAGATTATATTACACATTAAACTTTTGTAGGAGGTGACACGTCATTTTGGCCTTAACTTCTTTCTCTATGGGTGCCTTAGAGTGTTTCTAGAGGCTAACAGTGGACTTTAGGCAGACTCCATCTAATGCCAGTGATAAAGAGGCCTAGAGGGTCACAAACTATGTGTGTCTAAGTATATCAGTTAAATATTAATTTAATAAGTTAAATAGAGGTTATTCCTGATTGTGGTTTAATAATTATTTAAAAATACATAATCACATTTATTTCAACACTAGTTATTCGAGAGAATATATTGTGGGGGAAATAATATATTTTTTAGTGATTAATGTAGTGATATTTATTTAAGAAATAAATACTCATTATTCATGTTCTAATAAATGTGGTGGAGGAAGTAAAGAAAATGGAAAAATAAAAGTACATTCCATGTATATTAAATAAACACGTCATGTGTTTTTTGGGAATTTATGAGAAATAATATTATTTATTTAATTAAATAATATTAGGTGTAATTTGATGGGTGCATGTCAAATAATAATAATAGTCAACTGTTATTATTAGACATGGGGTATTACTAAGAAATAATTGAAATGAATAAATGCTTTTGAGTAATTAATTCATTTTATTATTCTATGTAATTAAAAATACCAATTATATATTTCTCATTAGCCAAGCCATTTGTTTTTTGTTGTGCACAATGGATTTGGAAAAGCTCTCAAGAAAAGAGAGAATTCTTTGTCCACCAAGAACACTCTCAAGCTACGAGAGGGAGATCCACCTCCATCAGATCAAGGTGATCGAAGGAAGGCATCTCAATAAAAGGCTCTTCTGTGCTAGCACCCAAAGATCCCATCGGTGACGTCCAGAGATACATGGAGCATGTGTGGATCACCGCTTGAGGAATCCTACACTTGGATTCTATGACTCAATGTTGGATCACATCGGATCATGACTAGAAATATCAATGAAACAGAATTCCATCTAGGTAATTCTTGTCAACTAATTAAATTAATTATAACCAACATATGATGATCCTATCTATGGTTCTGGGACTCCCCTATTTCTTTTTCTCACTTAGTTATATTCCAGAGATCTGCTGTTTTATTATCATGACGGATCTCAAATTGATCATTGTTAACGCCAAAATTAAAGATGGGTACACCCACCAACGTGCTTCTGCTGCGCTCGGAACCTAAAAGTGGTATCAGTGGGTTAATATTGTTGGTTATAATTATATATGTTTTTCATTGGTGATTTACGCATTTAATAATTTAGTTCCTTCAATTCATGTTAATCTTTCTTTAAAATCTGAATCTCAAGATCTGTTCCTCCTCTCACGTTTCTCATTCACCTTACAAAAACGAATTTTTCTTTTAATTTTGATTAAAATAAAATTGAGGATCTCATCTGGAAGTTCCAAAAGTTCTTGTCCATAAAACACCAGAATACATGATGTGTATTCAGAAGTACACATCGTGCATTCTAGGTTCAATGCATCAGAGAGGTCCGCCAAATCATGTCGTTTTTTGGAGTATTCCTAAGTCATAAATGAAACAGTGTGTTGACCAGGAACAGGTGGCACATGGTTTTCGGATTACACGTTTTGTGGTCCACTAAACATAGCATGTATTTCCTTCAATCTAGGGTAAGACCATGTACCCCATACACGGCTTTCTCATCTAGAAACTGTGTAACACGGATACTACATGGCATGTGTCCCACTGAACACTCTTTGTACTTTGAAAATTTCTGAAGTACATCTACATACCATGTCTCCGGGTGTGTACTTCCGATGGACGGTGAACAAAAGTACACATCGTGTAGTCAGAACTACACACCGTGTACTCATCCAAATTATGCATATTTATTAAAATTTATTATTATTTTATATAATCCCTTGAGACGTGTACCATAGTTCAGGCGTAAAGCTAACTCACAACATGTGATAGGTGTCTTATATATATATATATGTGTTTAATTTAAAATCTGTGTAATGTTCATTTCTACTCATTGGGTAGTTATGAATACGAATTCACTAGGTTGCCTCTAAGGTAAAAGTTACGTATAAAGATAATTTTAATTGCATTTATTTGTTTAAAATTATGGTGGGTGAGAATCTCAAATAAATTCAGAAAAGTGTTTAAGATAAAAGTATTGATTAATTAAATACGATTAATTGATTCGAGTGTGATTTATATTAATCAATTATGATTAAATAATTGAATGCTAGTTTTATTTATGCATAAATATCATTGAATTTATGGGTAATCATGAGCTATACCAAGACCTTTTAATGTGAATGGTTTCTTTTAATTTATTTATTTAAATTAAATTTGTTGGCCTGTAAGCCTTCTCCTCGTTAATATGTAGCGGTTGCGAGCCCAAGGTTTCTTTTATGTAAAACCTCATTTTACCCCTCACCTGTTTGTGAGATAAAATCATATGTAATGGATGGAGATCCTGATCTGGTGGAGGCAGCATCCAAGGTGAAACCAATCCAAGGAGATACAAAGGTGGATGAGTGAAAAGCTCTAAACATGAACCCAAAAGGTTCAAGGTGTTTCTCCCCTAGGTCTTGGGTTAGTTTATCGACCACATGATAAACTAACCAATAGAACAAGCTCATGATCATACCATTTATTTTATTTCTATCAGTATCACGGTTTATTTATTATGGTTTTGTTGTCACAGTCACAAAATTAATGAAATAAACAAACATGCAAGATGGATCTAAAATAAGACTAGCTTAAGAGTAAAATATTATCTTAGACATGGTTAATCACATAAGTATATCCCAATTAATATTAACATGCTTGTAATAAAAGATAATAAAATGGAAATTTACGTATAAGTATAAATTCCATCAAACAAATATTACGTCGGTATAGCCTTCCATAATCTTGGTTAGAATCGAATCATAGTTCAAAGTGCTTGACCAACCCTAGTTGGGGCGCTTTCAATTATTGAGGAATTATAATTAAAGGTTTTCGGTTGAATTGACTTTGTTCTCTTTAAGGTTTGACTCCCAAAGTAGGACATGGTGTGACCAAGAGGCAAAGGTTGAGGAAATCTAAAAATAAAAGGATTTCAGGATTGGGGAGTCCACTCAGCGGATCAAGGAGCAGTGAGTTAATGTAGTTGGCATTTATAATGCCTACCTAAAATCCTTAAAGTTTCTTAACCAACCCTAGTTTGGGTAATGTGATGTGCAATATGGATCCTTCCCACTAGAATATTCAGGCAAGAGAATATTCCGAAGTCAATGGTCGGGGCTATTGGATTTCGATAAAATATTGGGAGACAAATAAGTATTAATTTATTTATTTGTCTCATGTTTATCATAATAAAGTACTAAACCTTTTCTCATCTTAATTTTTATAAATTTCAAGAAAAATGACTTCAAACATATCATTATGAACCATACTCGAGAAGGAAATCCTTCTCACCGGCACTAATTTCCAAGAGAGGTAGAGGCATTTACGCATCATCCTTCGCCGTGAGAGGAAATTGTATGTGTAGGAAGAGCCTATTCCAGTTGCACCTAGAAGAGAGTCTAGTGACGAGGAACTATATCTCTATAGAAAACACATGGATGATTCCATATATTTCTAGTGTTTCATCCTACCATCCATGTCTACTGATCTCTTGAAGGAACATGAAAATATAGACGCATATAGAATGATGTCTCAGCTTAAGGATCACTATCAAGAGAAGGTGAGATAGGAGAGATATGAGATCTCCAATGTTTTGTTTACAAATAAGCTTGGAGAGTCTGTACTAGCTGGGCCTTATGTAGTCAAGCTCATTGGATACATTTAATGATTGGACATATTAGGGATTATGTTCCCGGATGAGTTTCCTACAAATCTCATCCTATCATCACTTCCCAATACCTTCTCTAGCTTCATTGTCAATTACAACATGAGAAAAAATGAGAAGAGTCTATCGGAACTTCTGGCCATAAATCGCTAGGAAGATAAAGACATGAGGCATGACAAAACCGCATTTCTTATGGTGAATAAGAAAAGTAAGGACAAGGAAAAGGGGAAAAAGCCTTATAAAAGGTCTAAAACCCCCGGGCATCGTCCCTCCAAGAAAAGGAAGATCCAGAGGCCGGGCAAGGAACGGGAGCTGGTATGTTTTGCATGTGGAAATCAAGGCCACTTGAAGAGGAACTGCACCCAGAAGCATGGGGATGCAAAAGGTGCATTCATTAATGAGTAGAATATTTCCATTTCTACACATTAGGTATTAGATACAGCTTGTGGGGCTCAAATCTGTATTCAAGTGCTAGAACCAAGTATATTTAGAAATTTTTCTAGAGGAGAGGTAGATCTTTGATCTACCAATGGCGTGAGGCTGGCTGCATTGGCCACTAGAGATCACCACCTATCATTGCTGACTAGGATGATTTTGGTTTTACATAGCTGTTTTTATGTGCCTAGTGTTACCAAGAACATAATTTCTGTATCTTGTTTGGATATGGATGGATTTATTTTCAAGTTTGGAAGTAAGTCTTGTCTATTTTATAAGAACATCTTATGGTATGGTATGGAGCATTTAAATAATGGTTTTAATGTATTAAATTATGAAAACCAAGTGTTGGAAATCGATAATGAAATAGACTCACATGACTAACACATCACCCAGTTGTGGTATCACTGTCTCTGTCATGTAAACGATAAGTTCTTGACAAATCTCTACGAAGATGTCTATTTAGACTCTATTGAGCTAAAACCACTTGATAGATGTCACAGTTGTTTACAGGG